>JAKXYG010000534.1:600000-871513 GCA_025895645.1 Cardicola forsteri | reverse complement strand
TATATATATATATATATATATATATATATATATATATATATATATATATATATATATATATATATATATATTTAAGATTTTACACAAGCACAAATTGACCGATATATATATATATATATATATATATATATATATATGTGTGTGTACAAACAGTTACTGTTGGTCTGAGAAAATGGAAGCACAGTGATACTTTGTAACAACCTGCTCTAGCTACTTCTCTATGACATATTTAACTCTTACTAATACACACCTAAGATAATACTTTAACAATACACATCAAGTAACATTATTCGCAAAAATAATTTCTAATTATAATATACAACAACATCTATTCTTGCAATAAAGCATAATACCACCATTTACTAATACTTCAATTAAATACACATAACAATATAGCCCAAACGTTAGCTGAAAAAACGAGTTATCATTCAAGTACACAATTTGCTAAGTTTGGTTGAGAATTCTTGCAATTTTTATCGACTAATAGCATATATATATATATGCTATTAGTCGATAAAAATTGCAAAAATTCCAACGCAAAATTGTTATTGGAAATTAAATGATAACTCGTTTTTTCAGCTAACGTTTGAGCTATATTGTAATGCCAGTTTTCAGCAAAGCAACCGATTCATAGTACAAAACGTTTAGTTAGATTTAATTTGAATATTGTCAAAACAAGTAGACAGATTTATAAAGTACTTATGAATCCAATCCACTAATTGACATTAATGTATGCATAGGGATGCTACTGATACTGAAGATTTGACTAATGTACCCACACTCTTCAATTTTGATCTCCGATTAAGTTTTCCTGTCATTTGCGGGCTGTATGACTCATGATGGTCGCAAGATTGCGGATCTTCAATATGCAGGCGATGCTGTTCTTATGCCAGAAACCGAAGAAAATTTTCAAAATGCGGTTCAACTTAGTCAAAAAGCCTCAGAGAAATACGGTTTATATCTTAATATTAAAAAACAATAGTTTTAGCGAACGTCCCCTTTAAAAATCCAATCACTGTTAATGGTAATCCACTCCCTGTGGTGGACGAATTTACGTACCTAGGCTCGGTCATAGATAATAAAAAATCCAGCTCTTCAGAGATTCGGAGTTGTATTCGCCTCTCTGCTGCAGTCTCTAAGTGTTTAAGTAAACCTTTATAAAACAAAAATAATATTTCTATTAAAACCAAGATTAGAATGTATAAGAGTTTAGTGCGTTCCATTCTACTTTATGTACGCAAAACTTGGACTCTTACCGAAGCTTGTTCATTTTGAGCAAAGCTGTTTAAGATCCATACAGTTTCACTCGCTGTCCTCTATTGAACGCACTCGTTTAATAAGTAATAAAATATTTCAACAATTCCCAGATATTTGTAAGTCACTTAACATTTATCGGCCATGTACCCCTAGCACAATAGGAGAAAGACAATTAAAATGGATTGACCATGTTTTATGTAAATCGCCCACTCATTCAGCCAGAATAGTCGTGGAAGCCTATCTATTACCCGACTGGAAAAGAAGACCATATGGTCAACGGAAAATTTGGACGGACATGAAACACACTAACTCAGTCCTTTTATTTATGCTAATCCCTCTCGTCCAAATGAATTACTTAATTAGGCATCCGTTTGTTTATCCTATGCAGCCAACAAAGATCATTGGAGGGGTTTAACTCAAGATGTAATTAACATTTAATGTCAGTACAACTCAAGTGTCGTTCATTAAGTACACATTCTAAAAGTTGACGTTTTGGAATTTGGACTACCCTGGGCGATAATAACCGGTGGGGGGGTGTTTATCCCCGATGATGATGATAATAATCAATGCTTATTTAGTCTAAAATGTCAATGATGACAATATTCTTGACTGTTCCTCCTCCACGTGGTTCATCCTGGACTAGGCGCCAACAGGCATCTAAACTAATAACCGCAGGACAAAATGCATAGTGGTACAACTGGGAGTTCACTGGATTCCCGCTCAATGAATGGGTGCTAGCACACACCCAAGTTGCTTAAAAGGTATCTCAAGGTATTTATTTGTCATATGTAGCCAGTTAGGCTTGTGGATCTGTCAACTGGTGTCAACCCCCAAAAAGATTACCGTGTTAATTCCTGTCAACAGTCTTCTAGCCAAGAAACTTCATTTACACCCCCCAGTAAGTTCAATTCGCATCCAACAATCTCTTGGTATTAAAATTCGAGTTGCTATACAAACCTGGAATTAATGAAGGGGTGGCTCTGCCACCAACTTATGTTATGTTATGTATGCATACATCTAACAAAATACCGACATTTCTTATGGTGACCATCACTGCCATTCGACTAATAAGCCAAGTAATAATTCCAAATTACACTTAAACACGTGCAATTAAGGACGATAATTCGATAAACAATTTCAAATTTAAACATTGCATTGATGTAAAACATCAAACATGACCCGAAATCAATGACTGTTGCACCTTTTCATTACTGACTTTTTAAACATAATGCCACAAACGTTTTGATGCTTGCTCGGTTTCAATTTTTAAAAGTAAAAAATAGTTGGGGGAAAAATCATAAGTAGCCAATATAAATCATTAAATTAGAAAACCCGAAATAATTATTGTTTCCAAATATTGTAAACACATGATAATTGTGCATCCAAATAGCATACTCACATTGCTCAAACTGTGCAATCGTTGCAAACGCAGTAATGTAACAATATCGGCATTTGCCAATGCCATTGCAACGTCCAGGGGCAACTTTCCGTCGTTGCCAGTAATCATTTGATTGGCTTGACGTCTGAGCAACAAACACGTGATATTCACTTGACTAGATTGACAAGCGTGATATAACGCTGTGCGTCCACGACAGTCGGTTACATTTATCTGTATAGCAAACAAGGACACATATATATTTAATAAGATTATATTTTATTTAGAATTGCCATATTTACTTAAATAATAAATCCAGTTGGTTTTTAGTCAACCAAAAGCACTGTACAGCTGTTTCATTCTTATTTGGAATCATCAGTAGTACATACCTTTCAAGTTTTACACACACATGGACTTGAACCCACTCCCTATCTGGTGTCAGGTCAGCGCCTTAACCACTAGACTACGGGTGGTTGAACTTAACCCTGTAAATGTATTATTTATAGTGAATCTGATCAATTCTAATTTCCCAGTGTCCTCAAATGCTGCTACGTTACTACCGGTTTAGCAAGTGAGTGAACCCTTTCAATAGGACTTTACCATATAGGTCCTTTCATACTGCCAGATTTAATAGCCTTATATAGCACAGTTTGGTTATATTTATTAATAGGTTTTATTTTATTCAGAATTGTCGGATATCTTTTGTTGATTTTTACTATTTTTATATCTCGAAAATATTAGCTGTTATTGTTATTACTTTTTTATTCAGTAAACGTTTATTTGTCAAATGTTTGATAGGGAACTGTTTCTCAGTACGTGGACACTTAGTAAAGCCCTAGACTGAAAAAGTAATAAGTGAATTCCGATATTGCTATCAAATAAAACAATCTTTTATTACGGCTTTTCTTCTTTCGTAAAGAGATGCTGGGATTATAAAATTTTATGATCATAATTTCAACCAATAGAAATAGTAGGGGGTTTCGATGAAATTACAATAACCAATAGAAAATAAACTTATTATTGTCTACTGAAAAATGAACCAAACTAGCAGATCTCAAGTCTGGATAAAGGAGAAGGGTTTGCGACAGGAATAGCATCCGGCAGTAAAAATCCAACACCAAAAGTATTCAATGCTTTAAAGTGGTTCGATACAGAACCAAATGGAGAAAATTGACCAAAAACAGCAACCATTCATGAAAAAAGAGAAAAACTTTAAAAGAAGGTAATAGTTCTCCTTCAATACTCCAATGTGGTACATCTTGGATTCCTGGATTGGAGACTGAATGCACAGCGGTATAAGTGGGCTATCACCTTGGCAAATGGATGCAAGCATACACTTAGGAACTATCTTAGGGCATATTTTTTATTATTACAAAACCCTTTTGCTTTAAAAAATAAGCATGGGGCAATAAGATAACAATTACAGCAAAAATAACATCAAAGTCTCGTAATTCAAAGAGAACATGAGACAAGGTTTTGGCATTGAAGATTCTGCAAATCGAAGATTGAGCTTCCTTTCGGCTTTCACTCAACCCTGTCATTTGTGTAACTCTGTCATCGAGATACGCGCGATCACTTCTTTGCCGCTGTTTGCCGGAATGGCATCCTCTTATTGTTTCCGTAGCAGTATGAATTTTTTACAGAGGCCAGGTTGCTAACTTTGCGCTCAAACCCTCCTCCTTTATCCAGGCTTGGGACTGGCTAGATTGAATCATTTCTGATCTAATCTAGGCGGAGTTCTTAGGGCATATGCATACCATATATAGCCGTTTGGTAAAGGGAGATAACAGTGACAAAATATTATGCGGCCTTGTTCGTAAAACAGTAGCATCATCACAAGAATGACATTTATCAAACAAGAACTTCGTTATAGCGTTTCTCAAACTTATAAAACCATTGAATTTGATTGCTTGATGTATTGTAGAAATAATAAAGAAGGGATCATGTCACCAATCAGAATAAAAATAAAATTTGGGCGATGTTATTAATATTCAGGAATAAAATTTACACCTATACTTCATGAAAAACTCCCTATCATGCGGTCCAAAAAGAGATCGATAATAAATACTTTGTGCTGAATTTTGTCTGCTGTTAATTTTATTTAAAATACTTTAGTAGAAATGACTTTTAGAATAATGGTCATACAGTTATTTGAAAACTAGTAGTATTTACGTTTATTAAATTCTATAATACTATTTACTCGTCCAAGCCTAAACGCGAAACTATCTAGATTAGAATCTACAAGTAATTTATCCAAAGACCCGTAATTTATCCTTAGATTAAATAAATCCTACTTCACTTAAATAAACAAATCATAAGTCATAACTAATTCATTAAATTTTCATTAAATCACGTCGCAAACAAACAAGGAACAACTGATGGTTGAAAAACGGACAAATCTCACATCCAAGTGCTAAAACGCCCTTATCTTAAAATTTATTTTTTCTCAATTTATTGTTTAAATGTTTGAGCAAAGTCAAACAAAGTCCCATATTTAAAGGCAGTAGTTGGAATTAAGCGTTTTGGCAATGTAATTATTGTAGTATTGTGGTGCTGATAATATGCTGGTATCACGTGTAATTTTATTACAATAGTAAATAAAAATTATAGATATAATGTGTAAATCATATTCTATTGAAATTTGAAAACAATTGAATAAACATTCCATCAATTTGTAGAAAATGTTGTTTTTTGTATAAAATTTACGTGTGTGAATGATTGATTAAAGTAACAAATAGCGACGTTGTATTCTATTCATTTTTATAGATTAAAAAAAAAATTAATTTTTATTTTCAACAATTGAAAATGTGTGTTCATTTTATTCAGTCGAATTTTTAAAATGTATTTATTCAAAACAAAATCATCAATTTGAACTTAGATTCTCCGGGAAAAGTAGTTTTCAGCACAAACATAAACGTGTGTCGTGCAATTTTTAATTATCTATAGATAGTCTACAGATTTTCCTATCTTAAACAAAGAACGATGCGTAAACATTAAAGCGAAGAATCAACTTCTTGCTTGTACTCAAAAACCCCAAAAAATATAGAAGGTAATAATAATAAGCAATCAGTCTTTGAAACAGAAATCTCTAATTATAAAAACGTTTCGTAAAATTAACTGCAACATTAGTTGATGCCACAATTGTAAAAATAGTCGAGCTTACTATTAGTCAAAAAGTATTATTGTACCGGGGTGGTCTACCGGTACAGCGCTCGAATTCGGACTTCGGTGGACATGGGTCCGAATCCCATCGCCGGCACTAAAATGCGGGCCCACGTATGGCTCCGCTAAAATGTTCACTGCTGAAAGATGTTTCTCATAGAACATTCAAAGTAGCAAACATAAAAAAATTAAAATATGAAAGGCATATGATTTTTGCAACCGTACAATTTAATCCACTTTATAAATAATATTCAAAATAACAACTAATATATAAATGTATGTTGAACATCCTTCATTTAGCTAGAAAAGATTAATTTGGGCAATAAATATTCTCTAGCACTCTTTATTTAAGTACAACAAATCAGTTACATTGGAAAATTTTTTATTTAAATCCGTGTCTATTATATTCAGCAAGTCTACACTATTCCATCATAATACAGTTCAACGTGACCTTTACATATATTTGCCCAAATTGTAAATATTTCTGCCTGTCCATTTTGTTCCATGTGTCCTATTTCTAGGTTATTGTCGAGTGATTTATATTTCATGTACGTTATCGTTCACACAGACCAGCTGCGGTCCCTTTCCAGCCCAGTAAGATTAATTCCGTTCAAACGTTTATAGTCGACATACACTTAAAAATCTGTGAATTTCGTTTGACTGTTTATCAGATATTTAACTATTTTGGTATTTGTTGGATTCTTCTTTCGTTACCGATAATTATGCCTTCTACAATTTTACTTATTTTTATGTGTTAAAAGGTACATGTGCCAAAGTATCTAAATCAATAAGCATACTACTAACACTAATAATACTACAACGTTCAAATATTATTATTGTCAAAAAGAAACATTCTCATGCTAGAAAAAAGGCCAATCCCAGCATTTCTGAGTGTTGTGATAAATACATCACCAATCGAATTTAGACCCACACTACCGGTCTGGATTAAACAGGCACGCACACGATAGGATAAATGAAATAATAATAATCCATCCATCCATCCATCCAATAAAACATAAATCCTTGTGGCAAATTTTATCGCACTCAATATCATACCATTGCTTGTTGCAATGCATTCGACAAATATATGCAAACTCAATGCCTGCGTGTAGAAACGGCACAAACTGAAATATTTTAACTTGCATTCGATCAATAAGAAGCAAATTTTTATAATTACCAAACATTGAAAATGTGCACTTGATTGCATTTTTTGCAATTGAGCCCACTCGAAACGCTGTGAAAACGTCAATTGCTCCACCTAACGCATTTCAATATTTGCTCATCAATTTGCAAATTGTCAACAAATACAAACAAATAAAACTAGTTTATGTAAAATTTTCAATAGAATGCCATTGTTACCTATTAAAAAGTGTCAAAAAATTAATTTATAAAAATATGTAATATTAGGTAGAGTTTAGCACAACTGCAGTGTAGTCATTTCAAAGTTTGCAATATTCAAACTCAATTTTATATTTCATTTTTTCATTTTCTAAAACCATTGTTTACATCAATTTAAATAGACTAATAGTATTACTCATTTAATAGCTACAATAGAGGTAACATAACCTAGTTTCATATATTAAAAAAGGTAAAATAAACACTCTGTCTGTTGTCTTAGCTTCTGTGAATTGATTCAACAGTAAAGTCAACAGGTTCCTGATTAAAAAATCTAAGTTCGATTTCTTGATCGTCGCTTCCTGTTTAATATTGGACAATCCAATTGCTGTAGAACCGACAATCGCAGTAATGCATTCAGTTTTACACAAGTCCACTTCGACCAAGATACATCGATAAAGAAGTCTGGGGAATGTCATTTCAATTTGGAAACTGAAATAACGCGAAATCGTTGACAATTCAAATTTCTAAAAGTCCAAAAAATGGACCTACATCGGCTCCGTTAAGCAACAAAAATTCGCATGCAGCCATTGATCCAGTTCGAGAAGCCAAAATAATTGGAGGCAATTCATTGGGCCCCAAAGCGTCGTTGGGACTGGCTCCTCCTAATAGCCCGATCCGCATAATTAGAGGGCAGGATAGACGGGCCCCAAAATTCAAAAATAATTTGGCAGCGGTCTGCTGTTCGGGGTCTTGCAAAATTTTAGCACGACGTTGGGAAGGTAGCAAACAAATGTTACCGCATTGATTATAAATTTCTTTCAACGATTCAATGAGTTCGTCTACAATAAAAACATGAAATGGAAAAACAAATTAATCATTATTGATATTAATGCTGTTAATAACACGTATATTGATAATAATATTAATATTACTGTTATTAATTAACATCATCATCACCAATATCATTATTAATGCCTTAATATTATTATAAATATAATAATTAAACCTGTGCAGTATTTGAGGTCCTATATAATAAAATCCCTAATGCGGTGGTGGGATTCGAACCCATGCCCACCTAAGTCAAAATCGAGCGCTGTGCCACTAGACCATCCCAACCATTATCTTCATCATCATCGGGAATAAACACCCCACCGGTTGTTATCGCCCAGGGTAGTACAAATTACCAAAAGTCCGCAAAACATCAACTTTCACAACGTCCACTTAATAAACGACACTCGAGATATGCTGACTTTAAATGCTAATAAGATCCTTAATTGAACCCCTCCAATAATCTATATTAATTGCAAAACGTAAACAATTAAAGATCCCGTTAAGCAATTGATTAGGACGGGGGGGCTTAGCATAAATAGAACGACTGAATTCACGCGCTAATTAGTAGTAGTAGTAATAGCCGAAACAGTATTAATAGTAGTACTATTAATTTTATTATAAATAAAAATATTGCTTTTAGGAGTGTCGTTGTAAGACACGCGGCAATGTTTAAGAAATAAAAATGTAAACTGCCCAATCAGAAAACCAAACTTATTACCACAAAATCATTTATCACAATAATCCTACAATCTACATACTGAGTTTAAAAAATCCAGGTTAATATTTGAAATACTTGAAAAATAAAAATAAAAAATTGATAACCTAGTAACCACTGAAGTTAAACATAAATTCAAACACATCTCAAAAATTCAATCTATTACAAAAAATAAACAAATAAATCATACATTCCTAATAAATCGAAAAATGTTTAAATGTTTTGATCATCGCCAAATTAAAAATAAATCCATTGAATATTATTAAATCATGTATTTATTTATATACTGCAAAACATGAAGACAAATTATAAAACAATTGACTTGAATCATTTGTTATTTTTTTTTAATAGAAAAAAAGGTATGTAAAAAACAAAAAGTGTAAATACTACAAAAACATCATCGTTGATTTGTATTTGAAAATCAATATAAAAAATGAGTATTTGTTTTGCCATTGTATAGACATATTTTCATTGTTTTATTAAAAAAAATTATGTATATCGGATTTACTTCACCCTATGACGATCTCATATTTCTTTACAAAAAAAATTGAACAAAAATTATTGTTTAAAAATATTTGCTATTCACAATTTATTAGTTCAAATACCTAGGCCTAACTTTTGCCTCTAATTTTGTTTAAAAATAAAATATAGCGGTTGAATCCTATCGCATAATTTCGTGATAATTTAAAAAACTAAATAAAAGACAATTTTGAAAAGAAACATTCTTACACAGTTCAAAATAGATTAAGCATCAAGCAGGATACTTTTTAGAATAAAACGCAAATATTCAATGACTCGTTAAATATCGTCAAAATTATACATTTATTAAAAAATTACCCAAAATTATAAACAACTATACGTTATTTACTTACAATAAAATTTCTGATAAAAATGTAAGTTAAACGCATTCTATTCGTATGAAATAATTTTAAAATAAAAATAAAACAAACTGAGATGTGCATAAATTCTAAAAATTACTCATATAACACAACAATTGCTTTGGTGGTAATATATAAATATTCAGACACGTATCTATATTTGATTCGAATCCATTAACGTGGTCTATCATATATATATATATATACACACACGTATGTCATATAACAAAAACCGACTTTTATATGACCATGAGTTTGAAAAAGAAATAACATAAATCTACCCTTAGCTTTGCAATCGTTTTTAAAATATTCAATTATTTGTTTAAACAATGTTGTAAGTTGAAATTTTGTACTAACCTGTGCTAAAATTAAGCTTTCAAATCATTTGTATTTAAACAACAATGGTAATAATTTTTAAAAGATGACTTAAACTTTGATTATTAAAGTTTTTTAAAACAGCTTGTTTGGTTTAAAAAATTCAGCACACACACCACGTGCAATATGTATACACATTTTAAAATATTTTAAATAAAAGTTTGTAAAGTGAACTGTAATGGCGCCTATTAGTTGAGAAGTAACAAGTCCGATGTAGGAATTGGGAAGACTAGAAATCAACTCTGGGTACCTTGTTTAGGTTTAAGCAGTTTGATAGCAAATACTACAATATTATAATATAGTATAAGTTGGTGGCAGAACAGCTTCTCGAATGCAAACTGAACATTGAGGGATATATGAAGTTTCCTAGCTAAAACACTGCTTCCTTGCGATGACACCAGTGTTCACAGGAGTTGACGAGATAATCTTCTTTAGGGTTGACGCCGGTTAATGGATCCATAAGCTTGACCGGTTACATATAGTAAATAGTTATTTTGAGATAACTTTTAAGCATCTTGGGTGTATGCAATCACCCATTCACTGAACAGGAATCCCGTGAAAGTCAAGATATACCGCTGTGTACTCGGTCCCCGCTGTTATTAGTCTAGATGCCTGCTGGCACTTAGTCCAGGATGAACCATGTAGAGGATGAACAGTCAGGATTATCACCATCATTAGAATCCCAAACTAATTGTGAAAAAACAGTTTTTTTATCCCTTAGTGCTAAATGTTTTTTTTTGAATAATAAAAATATGTCAAAATATTTGAAAGTTAAATAAAGAAAATCCCTCTAAGTGATATTGAAACTAATGTACAGCACCGGTGCCTAAGATAAGTTGGCGAACTTTATTATCCGTTGGACTTCTGTACATTTTAGGTCTGATTTTGTAGGGATGTTAATAATCCTGAGAATTTGAGCAATGCTTATAAAGTCTCGATTTCCAAGGATAGTGATATTCGTGACTGTTCGTTCTCCATGTGGTGCATCCTGGAGTAGATGCCTCTAGGCATCTAAACTAATAACAGCAGGGACCAAGTATACAGCGGTATAACTAGGCTTCAACTACAGCGGGCGGGTGCAAGCAATCATCCAGGATACGTAAAAACTATCTTAAATATACGTATACCATATGTAGCCGTTGGGTTAAGGGAGATAACAGTGACAAAAAAATCAAGCGGCCTCGTCAATTTTTGCGAACAATGGCGACGTCACAAGAATGCCGTCTAGTAGCCAAGAAATGTTGTTAATCTTTTATGTTTTTCATGCTTATCAAGCCATCAAAATCGATCGTTTATATGTCGTATAAACATGGAAAATAATGAAAAGGTGACCACGTCACCAACCAAAAAAAACGTTTGTATCTGAAACAAAAAAATACCTGACAAATGTTTATTTTTTACCAAAGAATTATTATCTAGCTTCATACATTTAAATAAAAATGTTTTGATGTCCAAACCCAACTAGCAGCAGTCTATATGAGAAATTGTTTTCTTTTTAATTTACAATATGCCTGGGTGCTCCAGCGGTACAGCGTTCGAATTCGGACCTCGGTGGTCATAGGTTCGAACCCCACCACCGGCACTAAAATGCGGGCCCACGTTTGACTTTGCTAAAATGTCCACTGCTAAAAGATGTTTCCCCTAAAACATTCAAAGTAGCAAATATAAATAATAAATAATAATAATAATAATAATAAAACTTTTATATCGTTCTCTAAAAAATAACTATTTATTTTAAAAATTCTATTTTGTAAGCTATTAACCTTCAATTTTGTTTTCATAAAGAAATTTTTTCAACAGAACATATTTTAAGAATCAACAATACAATGCAATTTGTAAAAGCTAATCCGAAAATCAATACAATGTAGAAAAGTACACTTCTGTTTGTTTCGGTTCAAAATTAAATACATTGATCATTGTATTCTTCTGCTGGTCTTCATTATATGAACATGTTTTGATGTGAAATTAACGTTAAATTAACAAGCAGTAGATTAAGAACAGTTTTAGATAACAAATGATTAAAAGATAATTACTAATCCAAAGTATTTCATTAAAAAAATCAATCAGATAGTAATAATAATTAACAGATGTAGTGAACATATTATAACAGTATCATAATACTAACTGAGCAATTAGAATTAGGATCTAATCCAAAATATGTATCTTTTTTAAATTTTGATAAACCAAAGATATTACTATCCGGATAGCGATAATTCAATTTTGTTATAAAATAATTTTACTAAAGACTGTATATGCCAAAGTCTATAATAATAACAATAATAATATATGGGGCAAACGCTGCATTTTTAAATTTTTATTACATATTGTATACGTATACTCTATGAAACCCTTTTAAGTACCCAGGATGTATAATTGAATCCATACACCCAAGCGGAAGTCCAGTTATACCACTGTGCAATCGGTCCCTGCTGTTAGTCTAAGTACTTAGGTGCACCTAGTCCAGGATGCGCCATGTAGAGGCAACAGTCAAGAACATTACTATCAGTGTAAATTGAGACTATATTACTCAAATTATCAGAATCATTAGCATCCCAAGCGGTAGTCGTACATCAACCTTGCTGACCAATGCTTTTAAAATGAGGAGGGTTGCAATAACAATACAAGTATAAACATATATATCTAAAATGTTTAATATCTATTTACTTAATATATCCTCGTTTTGTAAATGCGATATCAAAGTTTGAACACGTTTGGGTCCCAGCAATTGACCACTCAATTTGAGATAATTTTCCAAATTTCCATTTTGCATATTCAACCAATCAGCGTACAATTTCCTCAGCCAATCAAATGTTTCGCTATGTCTGCTTGTGCTCAAACTTCCCAATGGCAATTGGGCAAACAAACATTGCACGTATTTGGCTCGTATCCAGTAGCGTCGTTTCTCGTTCGTACACGACGGCGTTAGCTGGGGATATTCTTTGGAAAATGCAGGCCAATTGGCTTCGTACAATTCGTTCACTAATTTGTTGCCTAAATTAAACATCACGTGCAAATTTTCTGGCTGCCAATGATCCAATGTCAAAGAACGCACCTTTTATTGGTAAATGAAATATATTAATAATAATAATTATTATTATTATAGCCATTATTTATATATATTATTATTACACAGTTTACAAAAATGGAAACAAGCAGTATCCAAAGTCCAAAACAACATTTCCTGTTCCTAGTAAACTATGTAAAAATCAATCATGTTAAAAATTTTTATAAATATTACTCATTGAAAATTATCGGTTATTTTAAATAAAAGCCGAATAAACACTTAACTACATTGATACTTAATCTTGAACTTTTTTGAATATAACGCTGTGCCGATACAATAACCAAGTTATTGATGCCTTTTACCTCAGTGGATGAGGACGCAAAACTTCTTCCTATTACTACTACTACCACTACTACGATTACTGCTACTAAATACAAAACCTCGTTTAGATGTACTAAAAATAAATTTGCTAAAAAATGTTTCTGGTAAGAGCATTGAAACAATAAAATTTGAAAAAGTTGTATACTTTTTCCATTTTTCTGTATTTTGAACACATTTATAAGAATAGAAGCAGTTAAACAAGGAAGAAAAATTTTTAATTAATAATTTAATTGGATACCTCTTATTTGTCAAATCACACTGTTTTTAAACTTTTGTTATAATCAAAGTAAAAAACATATTCTTACTTAGCATAATTTATCTGTCTACCAATTTTATATTAGTCTAGATATTTTACTAAAAGTAACAATCGTTATATTTATAACGTAACTGTCTAAAGATTTATTTTATCCAATAATTAGAAATCCATTAAATATAAAATATTGCTAAATTATTGAATATTAAACAAGATGGAGTGTCCATATTCAAATTAAACAATGTCTCATTCAAAGAATAAGCCTCTAAGCACTATGATATGTGAGGCTCAGTTTATACATAAACGTCTTGTGCTTAACAATTTTGAACTTCATATGTTCAAAGTTTTTTCTTTAAACTGTTAATTTGAGCTCCAACTGAAAATAAACATTATATATATATATATATATATATATATATATATATATATATTGTAAAACAGAAAATGTTTCATTATATCAAATCCTATTAAACAACAATATTAATAATGTTTCTAAATGCAATTTACTAATAACAAATTTGTTTAAGTTGTTAAATTTAGCACATTACATAACCAACTATTCAACAATTAAACTTTAATTTGCAACTTGTTCAGTAAACCATTGAAAAAGACTATTGTTCTACATAATTTACAGTAAACACAAATCTTCGTGTAAATTAAGACTAACATTTAAAAATAAATCGTTTATACTGTATAAATACAACGGATTCAATATTAATAAAATTACTTCGAGTTGTAAATGATATTTATAACTATGTAATATGATAAGCCTACTTCTGTTGAAGCATTTTTGCAAATAATAATAATGATAATAATAATAATAATAATAATAATAATAATAATAATAATAATAATAAACATAATAATGATAATCATTATGTTTCAGACAGCATTCTTCGTAACTTCCTACAACTTGTGAGTACTCAATAAAGTACAATCAATCAAGTTACCCAACTCAAGTCAAAACATTTGATAACAACCAACACCTTAGTGTTTTATTCAACAGTGTAAAATAACTAACTAATTGATAATTTTATCATTATAAGATAAAGCCATGTAATTCACATGCTAATAAATTTGAGGATTTGAACAACATCTATAACTTCTTGATTTCTAATAAAAGTGAAATTTCTAATTTAGTAACTTTATAAAAGATAGAACCCGGACTAAAATTAACATGAATCAGAGACCAAATACACAAAGGTAAAACTGTCTTTCCGCTTTGGCGGACAGATGGAAAAATACAACTGAGGTAATAAAAAGGTATATTGATGTACTCCATTATTATATGTAGCCATCTGGAATGTTAAAGTCCCGAGGATTTGAGTAATGCTTATAAAGTCTCAATTTCCAATGATGATGATAATCCTGACTGTTTATCCTCCATGTGGTGCATCCTGGACTAGGTGCCAACAGACATCTAGACTAATAACAGCAGGGTCCGAGTGCATAGTGGTATATCTGAGCTCTCAGTAAATTCCCGTTCAGTAAATGGGTGATAGCATATACCCAAGATGCTTAAAAGGTATCTCAAAATAACTATTTACCATATGTAACCGGTTAAGCTTATGGATCCATCAACCGGCGTCAACCCTAAAGAAGATCGCCTTGTTAATTCCTGTAAACACTGGCGTTGTCGCAAGGAAGCGGTCTTTTAGCCAAGAAACTTCATTTATTCCTCCAAGTTTATTCACATCCAACAAACTTTTCATATAGGAATTCGAGATACTATACAAACTTGGAATTAGTGGGGAGATTATTCTGACACCAACTTATGTTATGTTATACTTAGATAGAAACGACTATCCTCAGAAAATGTCAAGCGGCTTCGTTAACATTTTTCAACAGTGCCTGCTTCCCAAATATGCCGTCTGTAAGTCAAAAACTTTGTTAATTTCCTACGTTTATTATGCATACAAAGTTTACTTCAAACGTAAAGCAATGAGAGATAATTGTTAGATTTACTCTAAGATTATGAAAATAATAAAAACGTAATCATGCAATCAAGCAATTATATATGCATATATATATATATATATATATACAATTTTGAAAATTATTGAAACCAAAAAATAATTCGCTACATAAATAATTTTTAATTATATTACGTAAAGTGTAGAGCCAAAAAATTATTATTATTTCTAAACACCCATTATTCAATAATACATTGAAAAATAAAACTAAATAGTTGGTTGATTATATAATCTATCAATTCACTCAATAAAAGATAAGATGATTTCTATTGGTTATTTCCAAACCATTACCAAATTTAATTTATACATTATCTATATATAATCTTTAATTATGTAAATACAAAAAATCACAATTTCTCCCAAATTTCAACGTTATAATTGTTAAAAAATACAAGTATTTAAAACAAAACTTTCCAAAATTTTAGATTAGACTGCTCTTTAAATTAGCGTTACAAAATTACCAATAAAATTGTGCTACGTTTCCGTAAATGTAATAGTGCATTAACAATAATCAAATCGACTTTTTAACATCTTATTTCTCAGTTGAAGTAGAAATGGATGTCCAAAGTTATACTTCAATAAAAAACTCCCATCTTACCTTGGATACGTGAACACCCAAACTACGGTGGATAGAAGCGCATTGGGTACACAACGTCACACCCAAATTAATGCTGGCCCAGGTCGATCCTTCGACGTGGCAATCAGTACAAAATCGATTTTCCGCCAAATCTGGTTCATGAACCAACAAAAGTCCGCCTTGGTTTCGTAAAGCTTCGTAATTAATCGGTTTAGTCGAAAGCGAAAGATTTCGATGAACGGTTCGATTCTTCACTCGTGATATAGACCAATCTGAATTGTTTCGTTTAATCGGATAATTGCTCATTTGCATTTCGTTCAAACCACTTTGAAGAGCTGTATACCACATGTTGAAATCGGCTTCGTTGCTGGCTTGCAAGTAGTGAATTTTGTTGTCGCTCGAAACCAATTGGAATGTATGTCGACGTTCATTTGTAGATGGGGTATAGTTATTCACATTATCATAATTCTTGGAAGTAATTTGTTTGGTCGCTGTACATATCCGGGCTGTGCAAAATCTCAAATCGCCTTCTAAAATTGTCCACTTTGGTGCGGCCTGTAACAAATAATGGGCCAACGGACCGTTTTCAAAATCGTTATTCAAAATGCCATTAACCATTTTAAAATTTCGCGTATTTGGTTCGGTAACTTGATAATTAATTTCGTTAAAAGCCAAATCCGAAGCAGCTTGCAAGTCGGTCGTTCTGAGACCGGCAAAACGTTTGCAATAAATCAATTGATTGTTAAAAATGCAAAACCATCGTCTAGACCAGGTGCGAAATCCGCGCTTACCTGTTCGCTTGAACAAATATCCTTCGACCAATTTTGGTTTATCTTTATTTTGTGCTGAATTACTTTGTGCACTATTTACAGGCGTTTGAGGCAAAGGGCTTGTAGGCCCACAACACTCTCGCTGATGCGATTCGACGGTATTGGCCAACTGTTGCAAACGATTTACTAAGGACAGATTGTCAAAATATTCACCGTTCTTTTCAACCGATTGATCTGTACTATTTTCATTCACATCACTTCGTTTGGTCGGTACACTGTGGAATACATCATACATGTGATCCGTCAAAGCGTATTCACCCGAAATTACAACAACAAGCAAACGTAAATAGCTTGCCAAATGACCAGACCCAAACGCCGACCGAACATGAGCCAGATAAGTAGTTGCCATCGATTTGTAACTTTGAAGAGACTTACAAACCATTTCATCAACCTCAGCCAAGTCCGTACCTGCTCGAGCCACATTTATGGAAGCAGCCCGGTTCAAAGCACCCTCCAGTTGGTCATATGTGCGTTGAAATTTAGCGCGTATTTCAAATAAACGATTTAAATGATTAATGGCACGCATCAGTATGTGCTGTAAATCTTCCAATTTCACAACAAAATCATTAGTTTGTTGGGCAAATTGTTTCATAATGTAAAATGTTTGCATCAAAATTTGTTGAATGTCGCACTGATCCAAATCTACAATGAGATTGGGTTTGGGAAAATTTTCTGATTGAAGTTTAGTTGTTTGAACAGTGCCTAAACCAATGCAGTTTACCAAGTTTGACAAAGATGCAGCAAATTGTGTGCCAGTCTAAATTATTCAAAACATATAATTAACTTATCTTTAAAAAATTATATTTAAAAAATGCTACATTACATAGATAGGTGTGTGGTAAAATATTTAACATACAT
This sequence comes from Cardicola forsteri, assembly GCA_025895645.1. Classification (NCBI taxonomy): domain Eukaryota; kingdom Metazoa; phylum Platyhelminthes; class Trematoda; order Strigeidida; family Aporocotylidae; genus Cardicola; species Cardicola forsteri. The sequence goes on along the minus strand of JAKXYG010000534.1, from coordinate 853,706 downwards.
GTAAAAACTTTTTATTTTACATGCCAGCGAGTACAAAATGTATTAAACATAATCATAATAAAAAACATTTAGTTAAACTACTAATTACAAAAATATTTCCTAAAATAGATAACCTTGGTGTTTAGCAATCTCTATTAAATAATGGAATACTAGGATATTACAACTTATTAATAAAGTTATTATACTAAACATATTAATTTTTGGAAACAGATAAAAATGTGTCAGAATTAGTATATATATATATATATAACCAATTTAAATTATTAATTCACTTTTCATTAAAACATTATAACTTAGCAACTGATATTTTCCTTGTACACCAGGTGGCTTGAAATAAAAATTACAACCCACTTCTCGTTAAAACTTACATATTCTAACAATTATATATAGTGAGCTCCCAAATTTTATGTTATAATTGTGCTAACACTTAATTATACTAGAGTATAATAACTAAAATAAAGCATTAACGTCATAGATAACTGTTTAAAAAACAATAATATTAAATATTAATTTGGTTAATTTTAAGCTAAACAATTAAAACCGAGCACACTTTTGTCTATTTAAATATATTAATTTTATTAAAATATTTGTGTAACGTAATATAGTAACCCAATTGTTCACACAATTCAGTTGTGCTTAAATCTCAATTATGGTACAGTTTAAACAATTATTAAATGTTGTTACCTACAAAAATATATCGAAAGCTTAACATGTTTTAATACCAATAAACAAAATAAGTATTTAAATAAATTATAACAATCTCGCATAATTTAATTTAATAAACAAAACAAACTTACAATAATCGCTTGTCTACAATGAACTTGTGTTGCATTATAATAAGCACGAATTCGTGAAATTATAAGTTCTGCATGAGTGAGGGCTTGTCGTAATTCCGGCGAATCTGTTACAGCTTCAAACAGTGTAAGTTGTTCAGACAATTTACATGAAAGTCCATCCAATAAATTAGGATTATGACCCTGATATAAATCAGTTTGTGAAATACTCAACATGGACAAATGAATCCCAATTTATTAAGTTTTCTTAAATAAATTAATCTATTTAAAAATAATAAATTAATACAAATAATTTCAAACACCGCTATATATATATATATATATATATATATATATATATATATATAAACTGTATTAATGTAAACTGTATTAATGTTATCTTAAACAATTGTTTTAGATTTTGAAATAGCAAACATCTAAAACAATTTTACATTATTTAAATAATTGAAAGCCAAATAAAAAATTAACAAAAACATTAATAATCAAAAAATCCATAATTAATTAAAAATTTTAATGTAAACAATAATTCACTAATTATTGTCCTGTTCCTGCCTTGTTATAATAATTAAAATTATTCATAATAATCTCACATAATTATAAATATTTAAATTAAACGTCTAAAACATACAACATAATAAATAAAAATAAATAACAAAAATACAATTATCAATCATTACTATTATATAAAAAATAAAAACGATATACTTAAATTGCGTATCGTCAATTACCGCTAAAATATAGAACAAAGATTTCAGTACTACATTTTTATTCATTACATTTACTTAAATTAAAAACCAAATTATACAATATTAACTATATATATAACACAGATTGAATACATACGCTCTACAACGTGAGAATTGAAAATGTGTTTAATCACCTCAAGGTCAATAAATGATATGCAATAACACTTAAAAACTAAATCTTTAACTTCTAATTTATGTGAGTATATATATATATATATATATATATATATATATATTAAAAATTAAATATTATTATTAATTAAAAATTTTGTAATGTATATATATATAACATCTAAACTTATTACTTTTAAAAATGTAGTTATTAATCTACAGAACATCTGTAACAATCACATAACTCAAAAATCAACTGTGTTTAATTATGTTATATACAATACTCTATAATAAATTAAATACAACTACAAATTTGTTAATGTTTATTGTTAAAAAAAACTATGTAAGAGCTGAACTTGTTTAATATTAAAAGAACGAGTAAAAGTATTAATATAAAATATAACGTTAAAATGGAAAAAATACTAAATATGTAAAATATTTTTAAATAACAAATAGTTGATTGCATAATAAAGCATTAAATGTTTAATAACCAATGTGATTGCCTTTTTTAATCAACTTATTTAGGCGTTTGGAAATGCTGTTAAAATGTTATTGATAGACTCTTGTTTCGTTTTATATTAACCAACATGTTGAATGCAATTATATAAATCCTTAATTTCTGTATGTTTGTTAATAATACACTTTAGCATACTAAAAATCTTTTAATAAAATTTATGTCCAGTTTGTTGAATGGTAATTAAATAAAAGAAATGTTTTAGATTTTAGCGCTTATAATGTCTAAATGTAAATATAAAAAATAAAGCAAACCTAAATAAATATGACATTACATTTTAGACGTACGACATAGAGTATTGTTTTAAAAAATTATAATCACTTTTGTGTAAATGTGTTGGATTTCATTATAAAATATTCCTTTATTATTAAGACGTTTTTCGCTATTTAAGGTAGTAGATATAATTTTCTATTTGTTAGGTTTATTATACTTACCAAACTAACGAATTACTTGTCTAGGATGAGTTTTTTTCCTAACTACCGAAAACAAATCCTTTTCAAAATAAAGTCTACATAATGCCTCGTTTATGTACCCAATTGTTTTGTAAATTATTGTTTTATCAGCAGAGTATACAGAACCCCAATAAAATAATCGTCGTTACAAAACATAAATCTACATTTTTTCTGCTTTTTATTAATAAATGGTTTAACTTTTGTGATTCACACGTCAAATCAAATAAATAAATTCTTGTAAATTATAGTTAACAATATTGGAAATAAGTTTGTTGTAATTAGTCTTCAATTCTATAAAAATGTTATAAAGAAGTTTTTCTTCTTATGCTGATATGATTTCTATTGGCTATTAAAAAAATTAATTTAAAATAAACTTGAACCTGCTTATTTTATACGTATGATAATAAGAACCTGCTTTTACAACTGCAAATGTCACAAAATTACTTACTTGTTTGATCCCATAAAACATTCATTTTAATTAGATTTTCCCGAATAGTTTTAGCCAAGTTCACTGTGGTCTACCAACCTTTTTTTACCATTTTCGATATTCTATTTCAAAACCGTTCTTGCTAGCATTTCGTGTAATCGCGCCAGGAAATTTTTAAAGTGCTTCTAAGACACTGGCGATAAAAAATATTCACTATCTTATCAATTTTGTCTGTTTGCCTCCACGTAGTAAAAATTATTGATGCGTACAAACTAAGTTTTGCTTTCAGGTAAATGGAAGAACATGAACATATTGATTTAAGTTTGTGGAAGACTGACATTTTTTTTCCAAGTTTGACTTTCACAATAATTTTGGTTTTTCTGTCGTTATCAATAATGTAAAAGAATCAATAGCATTAATATTTTGTCCACTAATTTTGATTGGTAAATTATTATTTGACTTTGTGCACAACATTTTTGTTTGTGAACAATTAATCCGTAAGCCAATATGAGAACTGACCGAGTTATAGTAAATTTAATTACCAGAAAAAACAAAAACGGTGACAAAATACATCTTTGACGTACTCCCGTGACAATTTCGAACATAGCAGTATGAGCACTTTTTGTTCGAACACAACAATTTGAATGTTGGTATAACTAACACATAATATTTATAAACATCAACAATATTCCGTAAAACTCAACAATTTTCTACAGAGATTCTCGATAAGCACTGTCAACAGTTTCCAGAAAATCTATAAAATTGATTATTAGTGATTACTGAAATTTTTGACTTCGCTCAATAATGTTACAGAGGGTGAATATTAATACTACTTCTTCCTTTCCAAAAACCTGCTTGTTGTTCTCGAAGATGTTTATCTACAACATTACTTAGACGATTTCAAATTACTTTACCAGGAACAGACGATAAGGCTATTTTGCGCCAATTATTGCAATCGTTCAGATTTTCCTTTTTGGGAAGAGTAACAATTACCTCTTGCCGATAATCATTTAAAACTTCTTCATTATTCCATATACAACTAAATAAATGAGCAAGCTTGCATGTTACAACGTCAGCTATATGTTTGAGCACCTTTGCGGTTATCTCGTCAAGTACCTCTGCTTTATTGTTTTTTAACCTTTGAATTGCATAAATCACTTCAGTTACAGAAATATCATTAATACATATTTTCAAATTTTGAATTACATTAATCTCTTCATCGTTATCAAAATTCATCAGGCTATTTGGCATAAACTAATTTAGTATTTTTAAAAATGCTCTACCCATTTAAATAATTGCTCATCATCTGTTAGAAGTAAACGACCATCTTTTCTTTTGATTGGAATATTAGTGTTCTTTCTAACCCCCAACTATTGTTTCACAATTCTACACAGTTTTGAAATAATTTTTTTGCTTGTGTCTTAGCTGCTTCTTTGCATCTGCTTTTTAATTAATCATTCTTATCTTTGCAGCAAAATTTTTAATCCTTCTATCTTACAGATAACAGAATTTTTAAATTAATTTCTTTTTAATTTTGTTTTTATTTTAAGATCGATTAGATTCCAGGTAATTGATGAAACCCATTGTTTCTTTGTAGAGTGACATTTCTTACCCAGCACATTTGTTGTATTGTCTATAATTATTTTTTGAAACAATTTTCATTGATCATATTTTTCTATTTTTTTCAGATTTTAAAATGTAATTTTTAAGAAATTGTAAAATTGATTTGAGATATTTGGCTACTTAAGCTCCTCATACGAAATTGGATGTAATATTTGTAGTTTCTATTGTCTTTGATTTTAAACGAAATTTTTCAACGACAAGATTGTGATTAAAACCAACATCTTTACTGCGATATGCGCGTACAACTTGCAAAAAATTGCCGTTTTGTGCTAATACAAATGTAGCCAATCTCGTTTACTGTTTTTTTCCGTGGAGTAAAGCCCACGTTGCTTTGTGTACATTTTTGTGAGCAAAAAATGTGTTGCCAACACTCATTCTACAGTGACTGTTTAGCGTTAACAACTGTAATCATTATCATTTATGCCATTACATGGCCATGTGGTCAAACATTTAAAAAGTACCCAGATCTGTTTTTAATTTTGCATTAAAATCAGCGATCAATATTTTAATGTTTCTCCTTGGAACATCATTCAATAAACTTTGTAATTGATTTTAGTAGATATCTTTTTGGTTTTCTTCAGTAGCATCAGCAGGGGCGTAGACTTGCACAATTGTTACTATTGCAAATCTGGTATTGAATCTGGCTGAAATGATACGGTCGTCCACGGGCTTCTATCCAATTATAGCTTCAGCAGCATTTTTATTCAACATATTACCATTTCCATAAATGTTATGGTCTTCATATCCAGATTAAAAAATTAATGTTTTTCCATTCTTGAAATGACTTTGGCCTTTCCGTCGGAATTTACTAATACCCAAAATATCTGAGTTATACTTTTTCATTTTTCAAAGGACTTGTTCTAACTGTCCACTACGAAAAAGTGTGCGCATATTCCATATTCCAACAATGGTTAAGTTTTTGGCACTGAAGATTCTACAACTCAAAGATTGAGTTTTTTTTCGGCTTTTACTCAACCCTGTTATCTGTGTAACTCTGTCATCCTAGTACATGCGATGCCGCAATGGCGTTCTGTTAATGTTTCTGTATCAGTATATATTTTGTTAACGGAGTCATAATTACATGATATTAATATTAAACCACTTCATAAAAATTAAATAAATTAAATATGTAAATATTATAATCGTTATTTTATTTGTAAACGGTAGATTACAACAAAACTTTTAAGTAGAATAAATTTGATAAGTAGTGTAAAAATCACCTTTTATTGGTGGTTGCTATTATTTTTGCTTCGTTGTCAGATACTTGACTTGAAGTATTTAACTTGAAGCTGGGTAAGCACTTGTTTGATTTTTATTACAAGCACAAGATGTGGGCTTGTAATAGGTTTCACTAAAATCTCCACTATTATTAGATGTTTGTTTCTACAGATCTAAAATAAATCGTACAGTACGAAATGTTATTACGCACATTTTGGTAATAACCGTAAAAAGAATACTACATTAAAAAAAATATGAATGTAAATAAAAACCAAAATTTAATAAATTTAGTTTACAAAAAAGTTTTATAGTACTTTTGAATCTGTACGATACGCTTGCGTGACGTGCGGATCAAAAGTAGCCGCTTTTATTGTTACTAATTGTTACGTGCTTGCGTTTTTGTTTTTATTTTTTGCATATTTGGGTTAATTTTTTTTACCTTTTTGTGTACGTGGTTTCTGGTGTATAACTGTGCGTTTTTAGGTGTCGCGTTTTTGTTGTGTTATTGTGCGTTTTGCTTGGCATCGTGCTTTAACACTGTTTTTATTTTAATTCTCCATCAAAAGAAGATTGCTGGTCTTTTCCCAGTAATAGTACCTGTTTTTAAACTTCTATTTTGTTTTTGTATTTTTACATAGTTCTTTAGATATGGTTTCCTCTAATTCGTCCAGCTGTAGTCTTCAACGGTGCAAGAAATCCGTGAAAGTTGGTATTTTTGCACCACCTACCATGGTTTCACGAGGCGTGTTCGGACTGTCTTCGGTGCACTTCTCGCAACTTGCGAATAGTCCTCTGGACTATAAATGCATGGATTGCAGATGTGAAACGGAGTTGCAGGCACTACTTTCTGACACCGTTCATAGCTATAGAAAATTAGAAGAAATATTACATCTAGTCAGGGAAATAATACCCTGTCCTCTAGAATTAATCAACTAGATACCAAGATTACCTCTGTTACTAAATTTTTATCTAATCTAGTCGATAAGGTCTTTGACTCTTCTTCCAAATTTGACTATGTAAATTCCTCCTTATCCAAACTGTCTGTCTCCCTATCCCAAGATATTGCTTCTCTTAAATCTCAAGTTTCTAGTCTTAGCTCCTCGTCTACAGTATCAAATACTGTTCTCAAACTTTCCCAAGAAGAAATCTTGGAAGGGACGAAAAGCTATGTAGACAGCATAAAACGTGAGCATAATCTTGTTGTTAGGGGTATTAGCCTTGACATCACCAACTACAAAGAACTTGTTTCTGATATAGTTAAGAAATGTCATCCTGAGGCGGGCAATTTCCTAATTGGCAGACTTTCTTGTAAGCGCCAACATACTGCTCTACCTATCCTGGTCTCTTGTGCATCATCTGAAAACAGTGAAACTGTACTTCAAAATTGGACTAAGGTGAAGGCACATTTTAAAGGGATTAAAGTTACGAAAGATTTACCTTTGTCTGAACGCTTAGCTAAACTTTCCAGGCCCCCTATTCCCCAAATTCATGCCTATCCTATAGTGAAACTTACACCTCTTAGGCCGGATATTGACATTGATAATCAGGATTTTCGGACTGCACTCCGGAGTTCTCACCGCCCCCCAATCCTCCACAGGTTAAGGCAATTTTCTCCACTATTACCTCTCCCTCGGCTTTGAATGTGTATTTCACGAATGCTTTGAGCCTTAACAATAAACTAGAAGAAGTTCATCTTTTATCTTCTTCTTCGCCCCCACATTTGTTTGGCATTACTAAGTCATGGTTATCAGAAGATGTACTTGACTCTGAACTCCACATAGACGGGTATAGTGTAGTGAGACGAGATTCCCATAGAGGCAAATATAAGGGGTGTTTATTTTACGTCAAAGACGGGTTAACCTACTCGACTATCACAGTTCCTTTTACCCATATAGCCGAATATAACTTTCTTCACTTAGTTGTAGGGGGTTCAAACTCTAAAACTCTATTCTCTCTGTTGTACCGCCCCCCTAACCTTAATCATCATTCTAACACTGAACTGGAAAAGGAACTCCGACTTGTCCTCTCTCTGCCGTTTAAACACTTTGTCGTCATGGGAGACTTAACTGTCCCTTTATAAATTGGGCCACTCCTTCGATTCCAGTAAATGTCTTTGATTCTGATCTTCTGGATATTTGTGCCGTGCATGCCCTCAAACAGCATGTATTCTTTCCTACTCATTATAGAATCGGAACTAACCCCTCTTGTCTTGACCTAGTACTCTCGAATGACACTGTAGAAATTAATTCTATGTCCTTCCTTCCCCCTCTTGGAAAAAGTGACCATCTTGTAGTAACCTTTGTAGTACATTATCCGGTTCCTATCTCAAATACTTGCGAACTTCAATTGAAACCTATACCAGATTTTAGGAAAACTGATAGCAGGGGACTTAGAGGCTTCCTAACAAATACAAATTGGGAAAACTTTTATACTTATGATCTTGAAGGTGCCTATGCCTTCTTCAACAAGGTTTATTACCTTGTTAAATCGCTTTGTTCCTTTCAGAATTCCTACACATACTAAGCCTAGGCTTCCTAAAGCCATATCCAGAATGATTCATAAGCGGAATAAAGCCTTCTACTTGTGGAAAGCTACAAAGCTACCTTGTTTCCACTATAAATACCTAGATACTCGTAATGAATGTACTAGACTTATTAGAACGCACAGAGGGAACACATTACACAAACTTTTAAATAAAGCTAAGTTTAATAAAGCACTCCTATTCAAATTTATCAGGAATAAGCGGGCGGACACTTTTCCCTTCCCTCGTCTTAAAGATCAACAAGGTAAGGAGGTATCAGGTCCTTCTAGTTGTAACTTGTTTAAAGAATTTTTTTAACTCGGTTTTTTCAAACTTCCGGAGTTACTCAGTCTCTCCTACATCTGAGTGTCCACCTATAACACCTCTAACAATCCTCTAAGCTCTCAGTCTCAGACTGCCTTAGGCACCTTAAGTCTATGTCTTGTGGTGCTGATGGGATATACCCTAGGATTCTGAAAGATTATGCGGATATTCTTTCCCCTCCCCCTAACTTATATTTTTAATCTTTCGGTTCAGACTGGGCAAGTACCTTCCATATGGAAACTCGCTTTTATTAGGCCTATCCATAAGTCTGGGGTAAATCTGCCAAACAGCTATAGGCCCATAAGCATTCTCTCTACTCCTAGTAAGATAATGGAAAGGTTTATTAGATCCCATTTACTGGACCATCTCTTTAAGCTTAATATTATTAATCCCGCTCAACATGGCTTTATGCCAAAGAGGTCGTGCCTTTTAAATCTTATTACTTACTCAAACAGCGTCACAGACATGCTTCAGAGGCATCAGTCTGTCGATGCTATCTATTTTGACTTTTGCCAAGGCTTTCGATAAAGTTCCACACAATCTTTTTATCGCAAAGCTCAAGTCAGTAGGGATAGTAGGGTCCATTCTAGCCTGGATTACAGATTTTCTCTCCGACCGTACTTTTAAGGTTCGGGTAGGGGCGGATACCTCCTCCTCCTGTCCTATCTCCTCTGGGGTTCCTCAAGGGTCTGTCTTAGGGCCCCTATTATTTATCCTCTTTATAAATGATTTGCCTTCTGCCGTTTACTCTAATATTCTGCTTTATGCAGATGACGTTAAGATCTGGGGGACCAACTCAGAATTACTTCAAGCTGACATTCTTGATATCTTCAATTGGTCTTTAAAGAATCAGCTCCCACTCAATAAGGATAAATGTCAGCACATTATTTTCGGTCGACCGTCTGGCACGGTTTTTTATCTTCCTCCTAACTCACAACCGATAAAATCGACTAATTCTATTAAGGATTTAGGAGTTATATTTGATTCTTCGTTTAACTTTACCTGAACACCACTCTTTGGCTACTTCAAAATGCTTCAGGCTCATTAAGTTTTTTACAAGAAATCTTGGTAAAGATCCCACCCAAATGTCTACGCCTTCTTTACATGCTATACCTCAGACTTCACCTTGAATACTGTGCTCAGGTTACATCTCCCATTCTAAAATCTGACGCACTTAGATTAGACAAGTTAGGGATAGGCGTCTCCGGGGTGATATTATCCTGACTTATCAACTTTTTAATTCCGGCTTTCATCTACCCTTTTTACTTTAGCCCAAAATTTACTCAGGGGACATAACCTTAAATTATCTAAACCTACAGGGTTTAAAATGGTACTTGTCAGTGAACTCTTATTTTTTAATTTGTGCTATTTTAACTTGAAAATTATATTTTTTTCAACTAAGTAATTATGCTAAAAAATAATATGGACTATCGATACTTAAAGTTAATTGTGTTTTCACTTTTTTATAATTATAGATTTCTTTCCAGATTGAGAAGTCATCACTATTCACACAGAGTGATCACTTCATGGAACAATCTGCCTAGCAGCGTCATCTCTGCGTCCTCACTTTCAGCTTTCAAAAAGGCATATGACAATTATCAGCTTTCCAAATTCATTTGATCTATCCTTCTACCTCTGACTAACTTCTGTTATCCTAATATTCAACTATGTTAATTTAATTTAATTTTTATTACTATTAATCTCCTGATAAACTTGATAAACAGAACCGAGGATCAAAGGGAGTTTACTCCTACTCAACTCGTGTATTCAACCTGAACCTGAACCTGAACCTGAACCTATACTTTTAAAATTATTACGCGCGTCTTAATTACCTTGTAAAATTAGGCTTTTTATTTAAATTTATTATTAAAAATTTTTAATATTTAAAAAAATAATTTAATATTAAAAAAAAATAATTTAACATTATTAAAAAATGTTTTACGTTAATCTAAATTATTTGATAAAATCATCTCATTCGCGAGGTGAGGCGCGCGTCTTGCTTCACGCCCATTTGGAGCATTATTCATCCTTTTTCTCTTTCTTCTTTTTGATGATTATTGCAGTGTTTTTGCATTGTTATACGTAACTTGTTTTATTATTATTTTGCATATTTATAATTTTTGCTCGTTTTCTATAATTGTTAACTTTCACTATCTACCTTGATTTTATCTTGATTTCAAATATTTTTTCTGTCACTAATCCCCCTTTACCTCACCATCCATTTCATTTTCGCCCCTGAAAATTTGAGACAATTTGAGAACCGAGTATTAAAAGGCGTTTTGGCCTACTCAACTCGTGAAAAATCCTAAATCCTGAATCACTTTTGAATCACTGCGGTACGCTTGCGTGACGTGCTGATCAAAAGTAACCTTGTTGTTTTCGCGCTTACTCACTGTTCATTACGCGTTAATCGTTTTTAATTGTTGTTTTTGTGTTATTTGTTTTTTTACGGTGATTGTCGCAATTTATATTGCTCAATTACTGCGTTTTTACAACGTTTTTATGCTCGGTGGTTAGCTTGTTTTATGTATACTTTTTGTGTGCTCTTTGTGTCAATTGTGTAGCTTGTGTTGCGCAATTGTTTGAACAAGTGCGATTTTATTTGTAGTCGTGCTTGAAACTTTGTATTTATACTTGATTGTCACATTGCCTGTTTTGCTTTGTGATATTTGTTGTATCTAGTTTTCGCTTTAGATTGCATTTCAATGAGCCCCCCAACTCGTCGTTTTGTGGAAGACGTGGATGTAGTAAGTCAGTGAAATCAGGTATGCTCTGTTCTGGTTGCTCTATCTGGTTTCATGAGTTCTGCACCGGTCTTTCGGGGAAACCCTTTACAATGAGTTAGCGAACAGCGATACGGATTTTTATTGTATCAATTGTCTTTGGGTGAGAGACCAAAATTACTCCCCCATCTGACCCCAAATTAGATCTCCTCCTCGACCTAGTCAAATAGCTTAACGTAAAGAACTCTGACCTTAAAAAATCTATGGATTTTCTTCACAACACAAACACTTCAGTTGCCAATGCCTTCACGAAACAGGCAGCCGATTTCAACCAACTCTCGTCCTTCATTAGTAGCCTTTCAACAGCACCTAAAGTGCCTACTCCTTCTCCGGTAACGAATGCCGTCCTCCAACTCTCCCAAGATGAAATCCTATCTGCGGTCAAGCAATTTGCTGCTGATAGAAGAAGAGAAAAAAATATTTTAGTCAAGGGGATCCCTGAATCCGTTACTAACTACAAGGAATCAGTTACTAAGGTCGTTAATACTTGTACCCCTAGTTGTTCAAACTTCAAAATTTCCCGCATGACTTGCAAACGTCCCCACATTTCCCCTCCCGTCATTATTAGTTTTAGTACTGCAGAGGATGTTGCTGAAGTCCTTAGTTCCTGGCCCACTTCACGTAAGAAATTTCCCGGTATTCGTCTACAGATAGATCATCCGCCATCTGATAGGACAGGCAAGGTTCGACTTCCATTGTATATGTCCTGTCCCAAACTCTCGGCCATCCCAGTAGTAAAACTAACCCCTCTTCGTACGGTTGATTCTTCCGTTACCACAAACAAACAGGATTTTCCACTCCGCCCCGGAGTCAGGTTTCAGTCCGCTATCGCCCAAGCAGGTCAAGTCCCCTATTACCCCCCTCTAAGATAGCCCCTTTACATGTCTTTTACACTAACGCGTTCAGTCTTTTGAACAAGTTACCTGAACTGCGTAATTTAGTCGTAGCCTCTAATCCACACGTCATTGGCATCACGGAAACTTGGCTCTCTGAAGATATTAGTGATAATGAGTTGCTAATCGATAGCTATAATATCATCAGATCAGACCCTCGAAATCATAAATGTGGAGGTTGTTTATTCTACATTAAGGATGGCTTAAATTTTTCAGTTGTTGAGCAATCAAATCGTCCTCCCTCAGGATATGATCTCCTCTCAGTCAATATCTCACTCTTCTCAAAAATGCTTGTCCTCTTCTCTATTCTCTACCGTCCTCCCTTTCTCTCCGAAGCCTCTAATCTTACCCTACTCCATGACCTTCACTCAATATTATCAACAACTCGCAGCCCTTTGATTTTGATGGGAGACTTTAACGCCCCTTCTATCAACTGGGAGGTTCTGACTTGCTCCTCATGTCCTTTCGACTACTCTCTCCTTTAATTTAGCATTGAGCACGCTCTCACTCAGCACGTTCGAACTCCCACTAGATACAGGACTGGCTGCTTCCCTTCCGTCCTAGATTTAGTCTTCTCCTCTCCTCCTTCGCTTATTAACTGTACCTCTTTTTGGCCCCCCCCCTAGGCAAAAGCGATCACGCTCTTCTCTCGTTTGAGGTTTTGCTCTCTTCTTCATGCTCATTCCCTCACCAGCAGTCCGTACCTGTCCCTAACTTCCGTAAGGCAGATTTCGCAGGGCTTAGAAATTTCTTTTGCAGTTATAACTGGAATTTCTCTCAAACAACCGACATTGATAGGTTATATGAAATCTTCACTAATATTGTAAGACAAGGACTAAACTGTTTCATCCCGTTCCATAATCCGTCCCGTCCCAAAACAAAAATCCCTCGACACCTTCTTCATATCCTGAAGTCACGTGATTCCGCTTTCCGCACATGGAAATCCACTGGTATTCGAGTTTTTACTACAAATACCTCGACCTTCGGAATAAAGTAGTCTCAGGATTTAGGCGGCTTAAATATTTCAAACTACGCACACTTCTTGAAAATTCCAAGTCTAATAAAAGCCTCCTTTTCAAATATATTAAATTTAAACGTGGGCGAGACCTCTCCTACCCCAGAGCTAAAGGACCAAAACGGTCCTTCCTTTCATCACATGAAACCTGCGAAAATTTTGGTACATACTTTAAATCTATCTTTAATACAGATTCTTCTATTATTCTGGCACCCAAGCCCACTTTTGGCTCTGGGTGTCCTATTGTTACACACTCAATGGTCGCTAACTATCTTAGATCGGTAAAATCTTCCTCTTGTGGAGCTGACGAGCTTTATCCTAGAGTTCTCAAAGAATGTGCATTGGTTCTTGCTCCCCCCTCGCCTTTATCTTTAATCTCTCTCTACAGCTTGGAATAGTGCCTTCAATTTGGAAGCTTGCCTACATCCGTCCAATCTATAAGACCAGCAGTAGGTTTATCCCCGATAGCTATAGACCCATCAGTATCTTATCAAGCCCCAGTAAAATTCTCGAAAAAATCATCAAATCTCATCTTATTAATTTTATTTTAAACAATAATTTCATAAACTCCGCTCAACATGGATTTATGCCAACGAGATCCTGCCTCTCTAATCTGTTATTGTTTATAAAAAGTGTCACGGGTCTGCTCGAACGCTCCCTTTCCGTCGATGTTATCTACTTCGACTTTTGTAAAAGCCTTTGACAAGGTGCCACATTCCGCGTTGTTAACTAAGCTAAAGTCTTTCGGTGTCAGCCCCCTCTTTTAACGTGGATACAAGACTTCCTGACAAACCGTCAGTTTAGAGTTAAGCTAGGTAATGTATCCTCCTCCCTACCCCTATCTCTTCAGGTGTTCCTCAAGGATCAGTCCTAGGTCCCTTATTATTTATTATATACATTAATGATCTACTCTCGATTGTTCACTCCAACATCTTGCTTTACGCAGATAATGTTAAAATCTGGAGTACGAACCCGGTTCAATTACAGGAGGACATTAATAGCATCTTCAATTGGTTCATCGATAATTTCCTCCCTTTGAATATCTCTAAATGCAGCTACTTTACCCTTGGCAAATCCTCAGGCAACAGTTTTATTGCTCCTAACTTGCAGCCAATCGCTGTAGTTAACTTGGTAAAGGATTTAGGCGTGACCTTCAGCCCCTCCCTTAACTTTTCGTGTCATTATAATAAGGCTATTCTTAAATGCTATCAGCTAGCCAAATTTGTCCGGCGTAATCTTGGCACTATCCCGATTAGCTGTACCCGCCTCCTCTTTCAACTCTATATCCGGCCGCATCTTGAATATTGCATTCAAGTTACGTCTCCAATCTAAGAGGGGATATATTGAAACTGGACAAGGTATAAAGGAGCTCCACTAGACAGCCGTGGTCACTCAAATATTCCTCATATTCAAATCGTCTCAAAACTCTCAAACTTTTTCCTCAGAAGATAGGAGACTCCCGGGGCGACCTTATTTTAGTCTACAAACTCCTTCACACCCACCACCTTAATCTCTTTACCCTCTCTAACGACCCCCGTCAAAGGAACATTCGTTCAAGATCTCCAAACCCAGGGTCCACTCTCGTCAGAGCTCCCATCACTTTCTTACAGGGTTATTTCCGCATGGAACAGCTTACCTGCCAACATCGTCTCAGCCTCGTCCTTACAGTCCTTCAAATCTGCTTATGATTCGCACTTATCTTTATAATTTTATCTAATTATTTGCTTTTATTATTTTTATGTTTTTATATCGCTTGATATTGATATCTGATACCCAGAACCGAGTACTAAAAGGAGTTTTTTCTCCTACTTAACTCGTGTATAAACCTGAAACTGTGCACCGTGCACCCGCGTAATGTAAATATTTTTACAGTTTACGGTTCCCTCCATGTATTCTGTAAAACGTTATTTAATTATTTTTTTGTGCTAAAATAAGGTTGGTGTGTTGTATTAAAAAATAATTTGTTATATTTTTGTACTATTTTCATACAAGTGATATTAATCGTCTATATGATTATTAAAACTGCCATTAACCGTTTCATCCCTTTTTGTGTCCCTTCTGTTTTCATCCCAAAATTCTACGTCACATTATTTGGCTTATAAAACTTAACAAGAGTGGGTTTCATAAGTGGAAATTATCTGACCTTTCCTGTTTCTTCTATAATTATTTCGATTTTAGAAATGAGTCTCTAGATTGTTTCAGAAGACTTAAAAACCAAATATTTGACACTGTTCTGAGTAACGCTAGCACATATAATAACCTGTTTTTTAATTTATAAAGAATAAGTGGTTATCCAGGAATTTTCTTTCCCAGCTTTAGGATAAACACGGCTCTCTCTTATCGATGCTGTAGTCTGTAATACCTTTGATAAATATTTCAAATCTGTCTTTTATACAGATTATTACAGAGATCCTTACCGGGAATATTCGGTGCTTTTTGGATGTTTACTAATTGCGTCCAACTTAGTCTATAAGTATCTGTCCCAAGTTAAATCGACCTCATGAAGGGCCAATAATCTCTAGTGGAGGGTGCATCAGCACTAGTTTCTTTTTTAGCACATATTCAATTTCTTCTTAAATCAAGGTAAATAACTTGTAATCTGGAAACTAACCTTTATTTGGTCGATCTACAAGTCAGGTTGCAGGTTTAGACCAGAGTTATAGGTTCATTAGTTTATTATCAGCACCTAGTAAAATTTGGAGATAATAGTTAAGTCTCACATAGTTAATTTTATTATAGACAATAATCTCATTAAGTCGGTTTAACATAGAACACTCGTCAACGGTTGATATTATTTACTTTGACTTTTGCATGGCATTTGACAAGGTACCCCATTCCGTATTGCTGGCTAAACTAAGATCCTTTGAGATAAGTTTTCAATTCCTAAAATGGATACGTGAATTCTTCTCAAACCAACATGTTAGTGTTAAATTAGATGGTGTTTCACACACACACACCAGTTAGATCACTTCAAGAGTCCCCCAAGCCTCGGTTTTAGGTCCACTGTTGTTTATATTAATAACCTGCCATCCATTGTTTAACCCGACATTCTGCTCTATGCTGATGATGTCAAAATCTGGAATACTAACCCAGAACAATTACAGAGGGATATTAATAACATATAAAAGTGGTCCATAGATGACACGCTCCTACTGAATATTTTCAAGTGCAATTATTTGACTTTTGGGAAACATTCAGGTAGGCAGTTTATAGCTCCAAGTTCTCAACATATCACAGTTGTTAACTTGGTTAAAGATCTAGGTTCAATTTTTAGTCCTACACTTAATTTTTCGCCACATAACAAAGGACCTCTGATCTGCTTTCGAATGACTACATTTTTTAAACGCACCTTAGGTAATATTCCGGTCAATTATACACCTTTCCTGTATCAACTTTACATTAGGTACCACCCCGAATACTGTATTCAAGTAACGTCTCTGATCCTGAGAGCAGACATTGTTAAACTTGATCAGATGCAGGGACATTTTACAAAAGTTCCTATATCGCTTATGATTGTTTCATATCCTGACCTGTTAGAAGCGCGTAGGTTATTCTCATTACAAGATAGGAGGCTTCGGAACGACCCCATTTTAGTATATAGATTTTAAGGCACCAACCAGTTTAGGCATTTTTTCGTCCTTTACAACGATTTCTGTAAGGGACATAATTTAAAGATTATACCAAGAGTAAAGCCCTGTTTGCGCTTTCATTATTTTACATATAGGGCTTATCTCAGCGTAGAGTAACTTGCCCAAACATGTTGCGGCCTTGTCCCTTTAGGTATTCATAATAGCCTACGATAATTATTATCTCCTATATTTTATTTAATCTTGTTTTTTATTTACCCCCTTTCATTATTCCTCCTTCATTATTCATCCCTGATATTTAACAGCATTGAATCGAGGAATGAAAGAAGTTATCTTCTAACTAACTCGTAAACAAACCTGTATCTGTGATTGTCTTATATTTTGTTACTAAATTGGGATGCTAATGACCCTGAGGATTTGAGTAATGCTTATAAAGTCTCAATTTCCAATGATGGTGATATTCCTGACTGTTAGTCCTCCACGTGGTGCATCCTGGACTAGGTGCCCCTAGGGATCTAGACTAATAACAGCAGGGTCCGAGTGCACAGCGGTATAACTGGGCTTCCGCTACGGCGGGTGGGTGCGAACATATACCCAGGATACTTAAAAGGTATCTAAAGGTATACGTATATCATATGTAGCCCTTGGGCTAAGGGAGATAACCCTGACAAAAAATCAGGCGGCCTCGTCAATCTTTGCGAACAGTGGCGACGTCACAAGGATGCCGTCTACCAGCCAAGAAACTTTGTTATTCTTCTACATTTGTGTTACGCTTATCAAGCCATCGAAATCGATCGTTTGCTATGTCATATAAATATGGGAAATAATGAAGAGGTGACCACGTCACCAACCAAAATGAATGTTACTAAATGAATGTTTGTGATTTATCAACTATTTTATTAATTTTTTATATAGATTGGTGTTACAAAACATCGGTATTTAGTCATTTTTATACGTTTATAGAAGTTAATTACTTTATTGTTTATGTGATAATGTTGAACTCTATTATTAACTGATTTATTTTATTTTTAGTATTACATTCGAAATAATAATAAGAAATTTAAAATAATTTACTATGTTTTTGATGGAGCACGTTAAAGAAAGTCTCATAGGTTTGGTTGCTGGAATTAATGGTTTGTCATTAAAATTTTTTAAATATTTATAGGTGGTATAGCAACAGTTTATGTTGGTCAACCTTTGGATACCATTAAAGTGAAAATGCAAACTTTTCCTGATGTGTACTCTAACGCATGGAAATGCTTTAGGACAACTTTACTTAAAGATGGTATAGTACATGGTTTGTATGCTGGCACTGTTCCAGCTTTGGTTGCAAATGTTGCAGAAAACGCCATATTATTTTGTGCTTTACCTCCGAGTGAGAATATTATACGAAAGCTTTGTCAGGTTCCAAAAAACGAAAATCTCACTGTGTTTCAACATGCTTGTGCCGGTAGTCTGGCTGCATTTTGGTCAAGTTTAACACTTTGTCCTACAGAGCTGGTTAAGTGCAAGGTTCAGTCTCTACGAGAAATGTCTGAATTGGGTGAATTGAAAATAACTGCTGAAGATATGTAAATATTGTTTGCTGTATATTTTTATTTTACAAGATAATTTTATATTAAAACTCATTCGAGACGCTATGCGAACTTCGAATTAATGAAAAGGTGGCTCTATTACCAACTTTTGTTGTTGTATTGGTTTCATTTGGAAATTAGCTCATTTTGAAAATAATTTTGGTCTATTTTATTTGTTTTAAATGTTATTTTTTAGCAGAACTAGTTCTCATCTAGATTCTTTCATTATATAATTAATCACAAAGTGATAAATAGGTTATTTGTTAAGGTTATTTGAATTTGAACATTTTGTAAAAATTAAATTTTTGTAACTAAAAGTTTTACTTAATTTTTATTAAAGTAGTCCTTGGAGTGTGACAAAAAACATAATGAAAGAAGAGGGATTTCGTGGATTTACTCGTGGTTATGGTCCTACTTTTGCGCGTGAAATGCCTGGGTATTTTTTCTTTTTTGGTGGATATGAAAGTTGTCGTCGGTTTCTTACTCCAGTTGATTCGTGTAAACAAGAATTGAGTGCATTATCAACAATAATTGCCGGTGGTGTAGGCGGTGCTTTACTGTGGATTTCAATTTTTCCTTTCGACGTTGTTAAATCACGTTTACAAGTTGGTCATATAGACAGTACAACAAATTTAAGTACCAAACCTCCAAATACGTTACAGATGTTATACCGTATTACAAAATATGAAGGTAGTTTTGTTTCATATATTTAAATTCTGTGTTTTATTTTTATTGTATATGATGGTAGGTGTTTGTTTTGTGTGAGCTATTTAGGCTAGTTTATAGATTGCAATTAATATTTTAGCATTTACAGTACACAGTTGAAGTCAACATAAATTTGAACATTATTTGTTTCAGCTTGTGTTTAGTTTTGGTGCTCGATTAATACACATCTATTTAACTGGTTTTTAAATATGTGGGTATTTTAATTTACATGATTCAATTTTGTAGTTTGTTTAACAGATACATTTATTAACATACATTTAAACAAGATACCATTAATCGCTCGAAACTAAATTAAAAGTTAATGGGATTGTTAGATAATGATTTTAATGTTTTAACTTAAAACGTTTATTAAGGTGACTATAAATTGTTGGTGTTTCCAGAATTTAAAATGTGATTTTTGCACACATTAAAGAAAACTTTCACAAATGTTTGACATATGTTAATGATCCTGAGTCTAGAAGTAGTGCTTATAATGTTTCAATTTTTAATGATGGTGATATCCCTGACTGTTTCTCTACGTGGCGCATCCTGGACTAGGTGCACCCAAACACTTAGACTAACACAGTATGGACCAAGTGTACAGTGATATAAGTGGACTTCCACTTTGGCGGGTGGGTGCAATCATGCACTCAGGGTGCCTAAATAGTATTTACCATGGTATATACCATGTGTACTCCTTGGGCTAAGGGGAAATAACCATGACATAAAATCAAGCGGTCTTGTTAATCTTTGGGAACAGCGGCGCCGTGACAAGGATGCCAATAAATTTTATTATACTTTTACGCTTATAAAGCCATCGAAGTTCATCGTTTGATGTGCTGTAAAAATATAAATATAATGAAGATATGACTAGGTCACCAACTAATTCAATCAATGAAATGTTTAACAGAGTTACATAGTTGGCTAAGATTATGAGAATGTTAGTCTACAGTGAAGTAGATGTGTTTCACTCCTACTAACGCCACATCAAGAATTGGGACTTTCAACGTTATTCCATAATAACCTTGGTATTGTTTTATAATACTTGGGCTATTTCAAATATTTAGCCGTGGTGGTCTAGCGGTACATGGGTTTGATCCACATTACCTGCACTAAAAGCAGGCCCACGCTCTATTTCTCTAAAGTGTCCACTCCTGAAAGGTGTTTTCCGTAAAACATTTAAATTAGTAGAAAATAAAGTTTGTTTATTTTTCTTGTTACATATTTTTATTGGGGTGTTGTAAATCTATATTTTTGGAAATATCATAATTTGTTTATTTTGTTTTTGAGTTGAAGAACAATAATATGGTTGAATATTAATATTTATCTTATTACTATTTTTTTCAAGGTGTCAGTGCACTTTATCGTGGTTTAGGTCCTACGTTATTGCGAACGTTTCCAGCCAGTGGAGCTTTATTTTTAGCTGTTGAATGGACACGAAAGTTTAGTCATTCGTTTCTCGAATCAATTTAAATTCGTAGTATTTAGTTACTTTTTATTTTGCAAAATGAATCTGAAGTATTTTTTTAAATTTTATGATTTTTATACTATTTTATTACTATGAGACACTATTCATTTGTTTGCACATTGTAAATATCTATACTTTGTGTATCTTATAACGTGAGTGACATATTTTTAATATATTTACTAATTAGTGAAATGGTTTTGTTTGTGAAAGTGTAATTCCTGTGTATCAAATTATAAGTATTTGTTGATAAAGGAAGGGACTCAGAGCAGAAATATAGCATTTAGCAAATTAATTGATAATTATTGAAGTAAGATTTGCTTATTATTGGATATCTGGGATAAATTGAATTTGTGTGGAATTAACTGAGGATTTGAGTAATGCTTATAAAGTCTCAGTTTTCAACGATGGTGATATCTCTGAGTGTTCCTCTACGTGGGCATCCTAGAATAGGTTCATTTAGACTAACACCGAGGCTCGAGTGCAAGGCGATATAACTGGGCTTCCGCTTTGGTGAGTGGATACAAGCATACACCCAGGGTACTTTAAAGGTATCTTAAGATATATGTATATATATATATATATATATACCATATGTAGTCTTCGGGCTAATGGAGATAACCTTAACAAAAAGTCGAGCGGCCTTGTCAATTTTTGTGAACAGTGGCACTTCGTTATTCTTCTACGTTCGTTAAGCTCATTAATTCATTGAAGTCGGTTATTTAAGATTTTGTACAAATATAGAAATAATGAAGAGGTAACTATCTTACTGGGGATAAAAAGACTGACTGAATTGAATTTAGAAACTATAAGCAAGTAATAAATAATCATTCAGTAATTCCTAATTAAACCCTTGTGTAGATTAATGTTTACTGTGCAATCAACTTGTAAAAGGTTATAAAAATATGGTGAATGTAACAAATAACAATAAACAGTTTTATGCAATTTCGTTCACAAGTAAATGTGATGTGATTGTCTAGTTTATCTACGTTTACTAACAATCAATCAATTGTTATATATCTGTAAATTTATATAAAGAAACATTCATTTTGTTTGAAATTATTGTTGCGTAATTGTTTCATATAATTAACTTAACATGTATATAAAATCTTAAGTGTAACCATTACTAGTTAGTCATTTAAGTACTTTTTATCTAGATCCTCTCTCTCTATATATATTTAAAGCATTGGGTTCCCTTTATAATTAACTTAACATTTATAACTATACATACATACATATATATAATTACAGCAAAAAAAATAACAAGAACAAAGTCTCGTAGTTCAAAGAACTTTTTATCTAGATCCTCTCTCTCTATATATATTTAAAGCATTGGGTTCCCTTTATAATTAACTTAACATTTATAACTATACATACATACATATATATAATTACAGCAAAAAAAATAACAAGAACAAAGTCTCGTAGTTCAAAGAGAACATGAGACAACAAAATGTTTCCATGTATTTGAACATTCTGCCAAACGTTTTGCTTGTGCCCATGAAACATTCATTTCAATTAGATCTTCCCGAATAGTTCTTAGCCAAGTTTTCTTTGGTCTGCCAACCTTTCTTTTACCATTTACAATTGTCCATTTCAAAACCGTTCTTGCTGGTCTTTCGGGCGGTAAACGTAGAATTTAACCAAGTAATTTCCTTCGTCTAATTGTAATGATATCATGGAGTGAACGAGAGTCAGTTCTTTTCATGATCTCATCATTTGAAATGTGATCGTGCCAGGTAATTTTTAAAATACTTCTAAGACACCGGCGATGAAATACATCCACCATCTTATCAATATTGTCCGTACGTTTCCACGTTTCACTCCCATATACCGCCGTAGGAATGATTATTGATGCGTACAAACGAAGCTTTGTCTTCAGGCGAATTGAAGAACATGACCATATTGGTTTGAGTCTATTGAAGACTGACATTGCCTTACCAAGTCTGGCTTTAACATCAATTTCGGTTTTTCCGTCTTTACCAATGATGCTTCCCAGATATGTAAAGGAATCAGCAGTATCAATATTTTGTCCACTAATTTTGATGGGCAAATCATTGTTTGACTTTATGCGTAACACTTTTGTCTTTGAACAATTAATCCGTAAGCCAATACGAGAACTGATATCACTGAGTCGTGTTGTCATATTTTGCATCATTTCTGGTGTTTCACTGAGTAGACCAATATCATCTGCAAAATCCAAATCCGTTAATCTGCCTTGGTTCCATTTGATACCATAAGACAAATTATTCATGGATTGAGTCATAATAAAATCAATTACCAGAAGAAACAAAAACGGTGACAAAATACATCCTTGACGTACTCCCGTGACAATTTCGAACATAGCAGTATGACCACTTTTTGTTCGAACACAACAACTTGAATTTTGGTATAGCGAACGCATAATATTCACATACTTCAACGGTATTCCGTAAAACTTAACAATTTTTCACAAAGATTCTCGATGAACACTGTCAAAAGCTTTCATAAAATCAATAAAATTGATTGTTAGTGATTGCTGAAATTCTTGACTTTGCTCAATAATGTTACGAAGTGTGAGTATTTGTTCAATACAGCTTCTTCCTTTCCGAAAACCTGCTTGTTGTTCCCGAAGGTGTTTATCTACCGCATTACTTAAACGATTTAAAATTACTTTGCAAAACACCTTACCAGGAACAGACAATAAGGTTATTCCGCGCCAATTATTGCAATCATCGAGACTTCCTTTTTGGGAAGAGTAATAATTACTCCTTGCCGCCAATCATTTGGAACTTGTTCATTATGCCATATAACATTAAATAAATGAGCAAGCTCACTTGCTACAACATCACCTCCATGTTTGAGCATCTCTGCAGTTATCTCATCAAGTCCTCCTGCCTTATTGTTTTTCAACCTTTGAATTGCATAAATCACTTCAGTTACAGAAATGTCATCATCATTATCAAAATCTATGAGAGTATTTGGCATAGGCTGATTAAGTACTTCTTTAAAATGTTCTACCCATCTAGATGATTGCTCATCATTTGTTAGAAGTAAACGACCATCTTTTCCTTTGATTGGAATATCGGTGTTGTTTCTAACTCCCGACAATTGTTTTACAATTTTATACAGAGTCTTGGAATCATTTTTTGCTGCTGCTTTATCTGCTTCTCTGCATCTGTTTTCTAACCAATAATTCTTATCTTTGCGGCAGCTTTTTTAACCTGTTTATCTAAAGTTCTATATTTATCATCAGATATTTTCGAAATAACAGGATTGTTAGATTGATCTCTCTCTAATTTTGTTTTCTTTCTGAGATCAATTAAATTCCAGGAGACTGATGAAATCCATTGTTTCTTTGTAGAGTGACATCTTCTACCTAGCATATTTGCTGCAGAGTCTGTAATTGTTTTATAAAACAATTTCCATTGATCATCAGACTTTTCTATCTTTTTCTGATTTTGAAATGTATTTTTTAAGGAATTGTAAAATTGATTTAAGATATTTGACTGTTTAAGCTTCTCACACGAAAATGGATGTAATGTTTTTGTGGTTTTTATTGTCTTTAATTTTAAACGAAATTTTCCAACAACAAAATTGTGATCAGAACCAACATCTGCACCGCGATATGCACGTACATCTTGCAATGAAGATCGCCATTTTGTGCTAATACAAATGTAATCAATCTTGTTTGTTGTTTTTCCATCTGGAGAAACCCCCGTTGTCTTGTGTATATTTTTGTGAGCGAAAAAAGTGTTGCCAACACTCATTCCACAATGACTGTTTAGCGTCAACAACCTATAACCACTATCATTTATGCTATCCGCATAGCCATGTGGTCCAACATTTGAGAAGTACCCAGATCTGTCTTTGTTCAATTTCGCATTGAAATCACCGATCAAAATTTTGATGTCTCTTCTTGGCACATCATCTAACAAATTTTGTAATTGATTATAAAAAACATCTTTTTGGTTCTCCTCAGTAGCCTCAGTAGGGACATAGACTTGCACAATTGTTACTTTTGCAAATCTGGTGTTGAATCTTGCTGTAATGATACGGTCGCTCACAGGTTTCCATCCAATTAAAGCTTTAGCAGCATTTTTACTCAACATAATACCAACTCCATTAATATGATATTCTTCATGTCCAGAATATAAAATTGATGTATCTCCACTCTTGAACTGACCTTGGCCTTTCCATCGCATTTCACTAATACCCAAAATATCCAAGTTGTACTTTTTCATTTCTCGAAGGACTTGTTCTAACTGTCCAGTACGAAAAAGTGTGCGCACATTCCATGTTCCAACACTGGTTAAGGTTTTGGCATTGAAGATTCTGCAAATCGAAGATTGAGCTTCCTTTCGGCTTTCACTCAACCCTGTCATTTGTGTAACTCTGTCATCGAGATACGCGCGATCACTTCTTTGCCGCTGTTTGCCGGAATGGCGTCCTCTTATTGTTTCCGTAGCAGTACAAATTTTTTATAGAGGCCAGGTTGCTAACCTTGCGCTCGAACCCTCCTCCTTTATCCAGGCTTGGGACTGGCTAGATTGAATCATTTCTAATCCAACATATGTTAAGTCCACGCTAAATTTAATGAAGTTACAAATTGTTTTTGTGCACACAAAATGGGTTTTAATATGTGGATGTAAACAGATTCAAGTGCTTTTAACATAGCAGTTTCAATAGTTATCAACACTTTAAAGCAATTATTACAGTTCACTTGATGTTTTGTTTGAACCAAGTGACGTAATATTGACGAAGTGCACCAACGTTCATTTGAATTGGACTCTATCGATTCATTTGGGAATGTTCTTTGGCCCGTTCAGATAAGCGACGAGTTGTCCGACTAATATATTTAGCACCGCAACTGCAAGTGAACTGATAGATACAGTGGGAGGTGGAGAATATTGCTTTAGCTGTTTTTACGTTGGGCAAAGGCAGACCTGTTGTGGTACATAATATTCTCAATTGGGTCAATGAATATGTCCTTTTAATCACACTTTTAAGCCTAATTTTAGGACGTTCATGACGTCATCTCCTTTAAACGGTAATTTTATTTTTTAAAACAATTTGTTTTCGTTAACAACTTTTTCTTTAGTTGTAAGTGACTTTGAATAGAAATTAATAAAGTCTTCAGAATATCCATTAGTGATTAGAGTTTGTTTCGTGACTTCTAATTCTTTATCAATAGTGTCACTTGAACAAATTCTATGTACACGGTTAAATAATGTTTTAACTAGTGCACGTTTTTGTTGAATTGGTTGAAAACTTTTGAAGTGAAAATATTGACCCGTCCAGGTAGGCTTGCGATTAATTTTGAATCGACCGTCATTTCTTCGTGTCAGTTTTACGTCCATAAATTGATTGTATCATTTTCTTCAAGCTCCCATTTGATTTTGATATTGGGATGAATGTTGTTGAAGATTTGCAGTAATTGATAAATGTCTTGATTATTATGAGCAACAATAAATATGTCATCAACGTACCGTTTGTATACAACCATATTTTCGATTGCTTTTTTTTACTGAATTTTCGATTTTTGATAGAAAAATGTTTGCCAATGTTGATCCTAAAGGACTTCCCATGGCTACCCCATCCGTTTGAATATATGATTTACCTCAGAAATTGAATCTGATATTTTTAGTACAAAGTAGAATCAGTTCTTGCAGATATTTAACCGGAATTTTGGTTTTGATTTCATTTGATATGATGTAGTCACTTAAATAATTCACAGTTCTTTTAAAGGTACATTTGTGAATAGTGACTCAATGTCAATTGAGGCCATTATTTTGTTCCGAACATTTAATGTCTCAACGTGATCAATAAATTTAAATGTCTTTCGGATTATTTACATTTATATGTTTTTCAACAGGATCAACTATTTGCTTAAGCCATTTGGCTAATTTATGATATGGCGAATTAACCATTGGTAAAATTGGTCTAATGGGTACATTATCTTTGTGTGTTTTTGGTAGTCTATAAAGTTCAGGTGTAAGGCTACCAGTTGGTTTTAACTGTTGAAATTCCGACTCATTAATAAAATTGTGTAACTTGAGAATTTGGAGTTTATAATTTATTTGCTTTTTAATTAAATTAATATTGTCCTTGGTGAATGTAGGCTTGAATTTAGACACATCGTTGAGAATATTATTTGTTTTTTGGATATAATCATTCTTCTTCATAATAACTGATAATATACTGATTCTTTATATGTTTGTGACTGAAGAGAATATACAAAATGAATTAATCTCACTGTTTACGTCTTCTATTATTTTTGTTTGGAATATATATATATATATTTCTCAAGTTCAATGTAAAATTAGAGTTAATTGACAGGTGCTTGTTCACCGAGTGTATATAGCTTTAATATTATAACTCTACCTATGTACAGGTAGAAAGGAAAACCCAGGTTTGAACATTTGACTCATTATCTTGAAAACTAGCGCTTTCAACGTTAAAACATTAATTTTCTAAAAAGTATATGTTGTGGTTTACTCAATGTTAGTAATTTTATGTTTTTTGTAAATGCGGAGTACTTTTATTGAATACTATTGTGAACATACGTAGCTGA
Organism: Cardicola forsteri; assembly: GCA_025895645.1. Lineage (NCBI taxonomy): Eukaryota > Metazoa > Platyhelminthes > Trematoda > Strigeidida > Aporocotylidae > Cardicola > Cardicola forsteri. The sequence goes on along the minus strand of JAKXYG010000534.1, from coordinate 826,401 downwards.
ATTAAAATTACAAAAATTCAGTTTTCTTTAATTTTTAAAGGTTGTTAATAATAAAGACGACAGTTTTTTAACGGTGAAGTTACTCGTTCTATATTGCTATACGGTGTTTTTAAGATTAAGAGATTCTTTATTCAATACAGTTCATTTACTCGTCAAAATAGTCAATATTTTTAATCAGCACAGCTTTGAGTCTTTAGTTTTATAAAGAAAAATATTTTTATAACTTGTTTTACTATGCTTGTTTTTTACAAAATTGGGATTGACAATCTTACACTTTGAAGCAATCTAGGTGCTAGTAAGGTTAGGATATACATTTTTGTATAAACAGAATGAAGTATGTTTATCACAATATATATGTTATAAATATGCTATCGTTTCACTTAATACATTATAGTCTCGTGTGCACAATATATCTTTTATAACTCATAATTTACGTGATTTTTCAAAATTGACTATTAATTCGAAGTTACAAATAAAATATTAAGATTGTAACTTCAATAAGCTATGTTTATGTTTTAGCCCTAAATAATTAATAAGAACGGCATAATGACAAACGATTAATTATTTGTATAAAGCTAACGTAATTAAAAAATTGTTCGTAAATAATTTGTCACTAAACCGGTTTACTATATGTATAATTATTAACTACACATCGAAGTTCGAAAGCAATAATATTGAATAATAGCTCATTTTTATTAATTTCAAACTTAATCACATAGTGACATTATCACTTCTTCATTGCTTACATGATCCTTGAACATACTAAATGATCGCTAATGTATATATATATATATATATATATATATATAGTCAACATATTCTTTAAGGATGTTACTAATTATAAAGATTGAAGTAATATGTATATAGCATCAATTTCTATTGTTAGTAATATTCCTGCCTCTGAAGTAGCACAGATCAAGGATCGAGTGCACAGCAGTATAACAACCTTCGCCCTCCTATATGGATGCAAGCTTACATTAATGATATTTAAAAGATGTATTATGATACATTTAGTTTATATATAGTCATTGCGCTAAAGGATACAACTTTAACAAATTAAGCGATCCCTCCAATCTTCGTGACCAATAGCATCTATACAACAATGTCATTTATTGACTATAGAACTTTGTTTTTATCCTACGTTTGTCGTGCGTACAAGATTTTTTTACACATGAAAACAGGAGACGTCATCGTTGAATATGCTTTATGAATATAAAAAAATAATGAAGAAACGATTACATCACCAACCAAACAATAACACCTTTATCAAAACCTTTTCTCATTTTAATCAACTTTTGTTTTATATTGTCAAAATGAGGTAATCAAAATCTGATTACTACTTCATTCATTAAAATTTTTAGATGTATGTTAAATGTTTTAAATATTTATTCTAGTAGTCACATAAAAAATATTTAATCCTAGATATTTCTAATAAAATCAAGAGAAATAAATACGTACCTGTTAAGATTTTTAAATCGGTTGGCAATTGTTTTATAATTAATCGTTTTATTAACGCAAAACAGTTTGAAATATTATATACACATTTTAATAAAATAATGTTACACAATAATATAAAATATATTTCAATTTTTGAAATTTTATTTAATTTCTTCCCATTTACAAATGACTAACGTTTTAAAGATATGGAGTGAGAAATTTTTATAATAATTCCACCTGTCATCAATGGAGAACAAAAATTGAATCAAAATGCTTATATTGTTGTTATATAACTATTTTCAGTGTTTAAAAATTTAAAAATTTTTTTTTGAAATGAACGGTTGAAAATACTTAATCTTTCACTTTATTAGCATATACACAACTATTTTTTATTAAAATAAAACCACACTTTTTAAGACATTGATATATATATATATATATATACCAATATTAATTGCCTAATTTTCTTTTCAATTTATCATTTTGATAATCCACACCTACTTAAATAAACATCAAAACAAAATAATCATTTGATTCAACTTTCCAATTATTATCCATCTCAATTTTATCAAACTGGAAAGAACAATAAACTCAAAATCGCACGTGTCTATTTTTTCAGCCATGCCAAAGCATCTACAGTTCGGACGAAACGGAAAATCGTTTCAATTTTTGTCGCTGATTGCAAAACCAAATTCGTACGACATTTTTGTGCAAATTCAGATTTTGTGCAATTTGTTCGACTTCTCTGCACGAAGGCCGACAATTCGACCGAAAGTGCAATTCGAGCATCTGCTTGTCGTCGGTTGTAATTAGCGTGCGTTTGCGTCTACAATCCTCGCCATTGGCATCTGGACTACAGATGTCGTCGTGTGTTTGACAACATGCATCGAGTGTTGGTTGTGGGCGATGATGAGCGTCGTCTGCTGCATCCATTTGGCCGAGCCAGTGTTCCAAAATCGGCTTTAAAGCGAGCATGTTGTTAGGCGACAATGACAGCGATTCGAAACGACAAATGGTCGATTGGGAAAGCGAACCGAAGCCGTTGGTGTGCAATTGGCCCAAAGCCAATCCCACTTCTGCTTGAGTAATACCCATTTTGATGCGTTTTTGGCGAAATGTTTCGGTAAAATTGACCAAATCGACGGATATTTGTGAATGCAAAGCTGTGATGTCATGTGACTTTGGGACGATTGGACAAAATGTTTGATGATTGCAATACAATGTCTTTTGATCAATGTTCAATCGATCGTCACACCACGTGTCCTCCACGTTGTCTACATTAAAGTGTACATGTTTTTGTGACGAATGGACTAAATTTGGGGCTTGTTTTGAGCCTAAATTAGTTATAGTCGATGGACAATAATCGTATTGGTTGGGCAAATAAGTAATGCTTTCGGTTGTTTTCGTTTGATTGCAATGCGGTTGACTTTCGACAGGACGGTACAAGTTCGAATGCGAATTGTTAAATAAATAAGCCGAATTGGCATTTGACGAATTCATGTTTTTTTTTTCTAAAAGCGAATCGTAGAAAGTGACAAACCAGCTGTTGAATTTTTTTTCAGTTTTAAAGTAATTTTGTATTCTTGCAATACTTTTGTTACTTTTTAGAAAATCATGTAGTTAAATCTTTGTTTTGTTTTGTTTAAGTGAATGGCCTGATATTCAAATGTGGACAATGTTATTATGTATAACTTCAGATAACCCAAAAATATTATAGTACAAAAATGAACTAACTCAAGCTTCAGTAGATTATCACCACAGCTACGTCAAAAGTTACCACTCAATATAATTATAACCAACACTAATATATATTTTTATAATTTTTATTGCCTAATTGATTGACAGGAAACATGATTCGGCAAAGCCAAACAAGTGCACTACTTTAGTATTGGTGGTAAGATTTGAATAAATGTCTAGTCAACAACGTGTCGACTCCATAGACACATCTGCGATTCCAGCATATATATATATATATATATATATATTGAAGAGCATGAAAAAACAAAATTATACCATATAATTGTACATAAAATTTTGACTTTGAAGATAGCGCTTATTAAAGATGGCAATTCTATTCGGTTTTCGTTGAACCCTATAGTTATAATTGTCCTGCGTTTAATTATTTGTCACAGTTTTATAGAATTGTAGAGCCTTCTTGTTGCTTGGTTAGCAATATTAATGTTTTACAGAAGTCAGGTTTCTAATCTTGCGCTCAAACCTTCCTAATTTATTAACTAGACTTTTATAACCAAACTTTCTGTCTGAGTAGACAAAAACGTTCCAGTTCAGATTGCAAATCCAAATACTTTGAAACTAGCATTGGGCCTGGTGGATATTTGGTGTTTTTTTAATACATTTCATGTGCCGGAATGATTTAGTGGTACAGTACTGCACTCAAACTATAATAGGTCATCACCGGTAGTAAATGAGGTATTGCGTTTGGTTTTGTCTAAATGTCCAGTTGCTAAATAATTTTTCTAGTAAAACATTCAAACAGTAACAAAAAAAACAAATAAAAACAATATAAAAGAAATGAGAAATAAAATTGCATAAGATATGAGTTATACAGTTCTTTAAAAACATCTGAATCAAATATACTAAACCAAGTTTGGTCAAGTGTACCTTATTATTATTATTATTATTAAACTTAGTGTGACATTGATAAAACTTGAAATAAATTAAAATTACGTGTGTACTATTAATATATATATATATATATATATATATATATATATATATATATATATATATATATATATATATATATATAAGTAAAATTAAATCAATATAGTAAAATTAAATCAATATTATTTCATCGTATACTTGTTTATTTGATCAAAACAGATAATTTCGTACCACTAAATGAATGTATTGTTTATAACATTTACACTAATATTCAAATATAGTAGATTGTAACATTAGAATTTTAAATAATACAATGGTTACATTGGTAACTCATTTTCTGTCCTATTACACGTACACGTCACTTCGGATAGTGATCTTGAAAAGTAGCAATTTTACTGTTGTAAAATAGCAATGGTCGCGTTTGCTTGAATATGTCATATATATATATATATATATATATATATATATATATATATATATGCCGGGGTGGTCTAGCGGTACAGCGCTCGATTTTGACCTCGGTAAGTGTGGGTTTGAATCCCACCACGGGCATTAAAATGCGGGCCCCCGTTCGACTTTGCTAAATTTTCCGCTGCTAAAAGATGCTTCTCGTAAAACATTCAAAGTAATAAATATTATATATATAATTCATAAAAAAATTCTATATTAAACTTAAGATATAATGGCTTTAATTACTGAACTTTGTTCAAGTATGTCAGTTTATAATGTCTTGTACAGCCATTTTAAATGTTTAATTCAACTCGTTTGTTTATTCCTGTTTTCATTTTTAGGCCTAACTTATAAACATGTTAATATTAACATAATTAAGTAGAATGTTTATTTATTTTATAACGAGACAGATATGTGAAAATGTAAGTCCAATTTTTCTCTCTATTTAGAATAAAACATTTTTTTAAACCGAAAATCAAATATAGCGCTTGATATGCAATATCCTAAAATTATTTAATTGGTAAAACAATGAATTAACTTGAATGTGGAAAAAAAATACGGAAAGGCACATATACTTTACAAAACTTTAATATTTCAAATATAGTTTGTATTTAAAAATCTCAATTATTATTTTCATTACGTTAATACAAAGAAGAAATACATTAACCAAAATTTTGGTACATAGTATATCAGTTAAATAAATAGAAAATAAATAAAATAAAAATTGACAGTTTATTAATCTTTTTTCTTTGATTAAATACAAATATTTTAAACGTACCTTAAATTGTAAGCAGAATAATTTTAAATTAGTCGTTTTGCTTTGTTTTAAAGAAACAAACTGTCCTTTAAATACTTGCCAAAATAAACATAGAAAAAGAAATAATTTTAGCGTAAACCAATCACAATATAGTTAAACTAACCTTATTATTTTTTAATTCAAAGCCTTATTTCTTTAGTTGAACTATGCAAAATAAAAGCTTACCTAAATAAAGCAAAGCAAATTACTTTTAATAGTATACATGTTACATTTTGAGTTGACTAAATTAATTCAATAATCAGCCGATTTTAGATTATTTGATATTCAGCTGTAACTTAGAACACAATGTTCTCAAGAAACTCACAAGACAATTACTAGCTTCTTATGATTTAGGCCCTCGTATAATTTGTTAACTTTAAAATCATTCCAGTTTATAACAATATCCATCTTGGATAAGTCGGATAGATAGTAATTCAAGTAGTGCCTGCAATCAAGATTATTAACTAAATGACAACAATATTTATTATGTTATAAGGTGGATGTCTTTCCATATAATTTAAACGTTTGTTAAAAGTTACCGCCTTTTGCCCTTTAATTGTCGAGCAATTGTCAAAACCGGCTAGATAATTACAAACCCATTATTTCTAATTTTCTTTTTGCATTTTGTTGTTTTATTAAATTTAAATAATTAATATTTTAACAAGTTATGGACAACCAATGATTTTGTACCCAATCCTTTTCTACTACTTTTATGATAAAATTTTCACGTAAATGCTGTTGTTTTCAATATACAAATACTACAAAAAGTAGATCAGTTCCGTGTACTTTCCTTAAAAGTGCATTGATTAAATATTAACATTTGTTGCATTTTAGAGATCCGTTTACACAATTCTTTATATTAATTACATGATATCTCCAAAATTGTTACATAATTCTTATACTTTACTACTTACTATATAACAATATAATATAGCAGCAACTGCTGGGTTGGCAGTAGAAGAAATTACATTTGACCAAATTCTAAAACTGAATCTTTAACAACCGTCCTTACATAGTCAAAAATTAAAGGCACACAGCTAATAAAAATCACTTAATCGCGATTAATCCATATGCATGCGAACACAATCACAAAAACGTTTTTCTAATAAACTGCATACGTTTATATTACTACAATTATACCGGAAGAATAAGGTTTCTTGCATAAGGTCTCTAGAATGTCTCAATTTAATCTCAAGTTTTATCTTTTTACATCAAGTATAGCTGATTTCAATTGTAGACATTTTTGAACACTTACAGTTATAATATTGAACCATTAATTTATCCAATTGCTTTTTATAATTAAACAGATGAAACACAAAATATTTTAGGTTGTGCATAAATATTTTGTTGCAGACAAGAAAATTCTGTTGACAAATATAAAATGCATTCAGAAATGTTGCCTGGGTGGTCTAGCGATACAGTGCTTCACTTGGATCTGGTGGACATGGGCTCAAATCTCATCATTGGCACTAGTTGCGGGCCCATGGTCAGTTTTTCTAAAATCTCCACTAGTGAAAGATGTTTCCTGTAAAACATTCAAGGTAATAAAAATAATAACAAATAACTGCATTGTAGCCAGTTCCAAGTCCAGTTGAGAAAGCAGGAGAGTCAAAGTGCAAAATGGAAAAGGTTTATTTCCAATTTTACAAGATCAAACCAAAAATCAAGATGGAAACGAATATAACTGGATTGGGAGCAGATGTATGAATGGCATGAGAACGGTTGTATATATAGCCGTTCCAATAAAAGTTATTGATGCATTCAAACAAAAAGTGTCAATATTGATGAAATATTATTTCCATAAATTAAATGTTATTTTTGTAATAAAATAATATAGTAAAGTATTTTTGATTCCAATTTTCTTCACAAATTGTCACCGCTACAGATCCATCCAAAAGCTTTAAAAAAATTAAAATATTTATATAATTACACAACAGATTACGAACATACTTACAAATATAAATTTAAAATATTTGAAACGGAAAGCAATGTTTAATGTCCAAGTTTTTGTTTTATTTTGTTACAAACAATAATATAAAGGACGTTCATAATTACATCATATGAGGATTGATGTAGAATATAAAAATACAATTTTGGATGCAGAATACGCTAAACATGTGTTGTTTATAAATTGAAACAAATAAACAACTAATAGTAAATTTATTAAATTAAACTTTAAATTAATTCAATGTACTTTTTGTAACATGTTGGCTACCTCAAATTACCTCAAAAAGAAGTTAAAAAATTCAGTTTGTTGGAAAATTGGTGTTGATAAAGACAATAACGACTGGTGAATGTAGAAAATAAAATACCCAGATCAAGATAACCTATGGTGTAATGTTGAACTTGTGAAACAAGATTTGCTAATTATTGTTGTGTCAAACCAGTATTGACGAATAGGCTAGAAATTGTGGACATACATATGTAGCAAACTTAAGAACATATATTTAGCTTCTATAATTAAAATACCATATAACAAAAACGTTTAAACAAAATTTTGTTGCCATTAACATCACTTCAATTTCGGATTACTTTAAAACGTTTTGATACTTATTTTTATCTAAATAAAATAAACTACTTAATGCAAATAAGTAATCAATTTATATTAATTTATTCAAAATGCTACTGCTTATAATTACATCTCTATCGTTTTCTTGAGTAGTAGAAAAAGAGGCTAAACTTTTAGTAATAAAAATCTCTTTGATCTGCTCCTTACTAGCAAACAATTTATTAATTATTATAAATATATACAAATTACATTTGGTAATTCCAATTATATGGATGTTGTTATTACAATATGCAGTCCTATCAGTGTCTTTAATAATAATTTCAAAACCCTATAAAATTTACTCAAATTTCGACCAATTAAAAATTGTATGACGTACAACAATTACCGCTCTAAAGAGCATGGGACAAGAAGATTGTTCCATATGATTAAACGTTGAAGTTTCAGCTTTGAAAATCGTGCATATCTAAGATTGAAAATCTATCCGGATTTTGCCAAACCCCGTCATCGGAATCACATTTTTACTTCATTGGTGGTGTTCTCTTGTTATCTCTTTAGCAATTTTAATTTTTTATTGAGGCCAGGTTACTAATCTTCTTCTAAAAAAATGATCCTTTCTCAATCAAACAGACTACGGTAAAGTTTCTACAATTTCTTTAAATTTTAAACAAAATTTTCGCATTACATGTAAAACCAAATGTCAAGTACTTTATATTATTTATAAACATTTTCAATTTCTGATATTTGGTTACTATAAACTTAAAATAAGCCCAAACCTAAAATCGTATTCACTTACTTCTGCTGAGGTTGTGGAGATGTTTAAAGTTTTTGCAACTAAGGTAAAAATCGAATAACATAAACACAAACTTTAATGCATTCCTATAAAAACGATCTCGGAAATAAAATCCAGATTATTTCATGTTTTTTCAAAAGTGGAGAAGGCTACATAAATTAATGCTACAAATTACAATTTATTTTCAAAAAACCAAACAAAAGAACAAGCAGCACAAAGCTGTTGTAAAAACAATGCATATACAAGTATTAAAATAGTTTGCAATTATTTTATTATTCATGATGCATGTTAAAATTCAAATAAAATTACGTTATTTTAAATTTAAAAAGTAATCCCAGTTTTGGAAATAAAATATAAAATTGTCTTATTTTATTTTAAATAAAATGAATTTCAAATAGAACAATACTAAATATTAGAATTTCTTTTGGAAGAACCAAATTCCATATCGCAAGTACATCAAAATCATCAATAATTCTTGTAACCAATCCGACAAAAGACTCGGTCTTTGCAACAAATTCGAACTTTTTCCAATCAATTGAATCACATCGTCTAAATGAATGTTTACAAACGAATTCGTAATGTTTTCGGGATGTTTTTTCTGTTTAAATGCTTTCGGTATGGCCAACATTTTCGATTCAACTTTACGATGAACTGTAGTCATATAAAGATTAATTGTTTTCCGCTGAATAGCCGTCGAACATCGGCATCCTACAATAAGTGCAGCCGACGATGGCAATGAATACTTCAGAACCTTTTTGCACCCCACACATTTCACATTGATCGTTGAAGATAAAGGGGACGTGTCCATGACACAGGGCCAATTATTCAAACATGCAATGCATTGGCATTTGAAAAAATACTGCCGCAACAAATCGGCTTGTCTTGTGTGCATGTCATCGAGAGCATAATGTATACCGTAATTACCAAAAAGCATTTGTCCGCATTTGATGGGTCTCAGTGCACACACGCCCATGTGCGCATCAATACAGTTCAATAGGGAAACATCGGGTTCGCACGAATGATTGAACAAAGACAAAGCAGGATAAAGGCAAGAAGCAATTTCGACGACCTTAAAATTTTCAACATTAATGCCCTGTCCATCATCGTCGTTGTCAAGATATTGGAGTAACGAATACGAGTGCGCATTCGATGCGATTACTTGCAAATTGTTCAAAAGGCACGCTGCTACATGACCAAATGAAATCGTTTGGTTGTCCAACAAGTCACCTTCTTCCCATCGAATTGGATAACCGCCAACCTGGATTAAATAGAACAATAATAAATAAAAAAAATTACACATGCAATTTCCTAAAGAGGAATTACCAATCGGATAACTTGGCCAAATAAATAATAATATAATAATAATAATAATATTAAAGTTTAATAATAATAATAATAATAAATGAGAGTCGGGTATAACCAACTGTGTCGCCAGAAGTTGTTACATGCATGTTTATACTTTTAGGAATATAACATTTTTAGATTGAACAAGTCTAAATAGAACGAATCCACATTTTTTAATACGGAAACCAGTGATATTATTGTTATAAAACAATAAATATTAATATTATTACTCATATAAAAACATTTATTAATATCATTATGATCACTATTACTATGACTATTATTTTTATTATTATTATTAGTTGTTGTTGTTGTAATAGTAGTAGTATTACTATAATAATTATTATTATTACTATTATGATCATTAATATTTTTCTACCATTTTAGTATTAGTTACAATTAAGCAATAAAAACTAAAAATACTTTTAATTATATTTAATTTTCCATACTTGTAAAAAGTGACACAAAACACCTTTAGCATTTTCTTTTTTTTATTTTAAAAATCCTTATCATTTGTAAACAAAAATTAGGATTTACTTTGAGACAAAAAGTCAAAAATACAGCTGCAACAGTTCGCTGCCACAAGTCATGCATTTTTCTCTTGTCCGAATTCGTAATCAGCCAGCTGATGCTTGTATAATCATGCCATCCCCTTTTCGGTTGAAGGCGATGACCAGTAAAAGCGGTCAAAGTAGGTTTGGTCAATGAAGAATGTGGATTAAACGAGTTCTAAAATAGGTGAAATCTCTTGCTGCAGATATTTTTGCAAAAAAATAGTTTAAACATATGCAAGCACTTATTGTCTATAAACCAGCCTGAAGTCCTAAAGCCAACAAACAACTTACGTTTGTACGTGAGAAACGCAACAGTAACAACATGAAAGAATTATCAATTCTATATAAAAATAAACCATCGTAAAACCAACATTTTGTTAAGCAAAATTATAATTCAATCTTCAATTTACTATTACATTTTAACAAATATATAGCTTTCAGCACAACTGTTGTGTAGATAATCAAGATCAGATTTTTTTATTTCTCCTTTCAAAACAATTAATACGATATGTGTTACATTTAAAACCAAATAATTTTGTAACCAAAGTACTACAATCTCTTCATCACAAATCGCATGCTAAGTTAAATGTTTTTAAAAGTTGTGTATATACAACAGTCAACATTTTACGGTATAGAGGTGGTAAAGCGCTCAACTCAAAACTAAAAAATAATAATAAAAGTTGGTGACAAAGCCACCACTTTATCAGTTCCAACTTCTCGTAGGATTCCGTATAATCCCAATCCACTGTTCACAGTTTTGGAGGCGTGCACAAATATATCAGTCCAATAACTAAACTAAATGAGCGTGGATTCGAGGCCCACAGTTGGGAATAAATGTCCACTAACTAAAAACGTGTTCTTGTCAAACAATTAAGCTATCAAAAACTGTATTATTATTATTATTATTACTACTATTACATATTCACGAAGTACACTTGTCCAAAATTCATTAAATTAAATTAAAAATGTACAAGTTATCATAAAATAAAATAAAAAGTTTATTTCCAGTCTGTCCACTTAAATAACGACATGAAATAAACAAAACATTACTTGGATCAAACGATTCAAAACGATTGGCGAAGTACGAGCAATTGTCTTGAAAGCCAAACAACTAATATTTGGGCCGTTAATAAAATCGTCCAAACTCAATTTGTCCAAAAACGACTTTGTCATCTTGAACGACGTGGACTTGTCTAAAAATCCCGATTTCGTACGCAAACCCGACCAGCCAGCATAATCACTGAGGTAGAGATGGTGTATCAGACCGCAATCGTAGATGTGACAGGGCATATAATAATCCTCGACTTTGATATCGTCACTCAAAGCTTCAGTTTGAGTTGAACATTGGTTTGGCGAAAATTCCCAAACCGGTTGCCATGCCAATTGTTCACAACTGACCGAACAAAATCCAACCTTGAAGGATATTTAATTTGTATAGTAATAAAAATGTTTATTTATATTATGATGGCCATGTATTATCAATCAAAATCACAATGTTTGGCTGCTCTGTTAGTTTCATCTGTAATTTTTCACTTACAACAAATCAAGAGCATACTCTAGCACTCAAAAAGAATGAAAGAAAAAATATGCCAAAAGCATATCAGAACAATGATGTCTAATAATATTAAGAATTAACATCTTGCCACTTTATGCAAAATGCTGATTAGACTATTGCTATTTATTGTCCAAATACTATACTTCAACAAAAAACATACAATCTTGTTGCGGCAAAAGGTTTGTATACTTTTTGATGATGCGAAACATTTATTCTCCTAATAGGATTATCCATACAAGTGGAGGCCAAACTAATCCTAATTCATCCACTGCCCAACAGTTATTCGACCTTAAACACCTATATTAGTGTCAATAGTTTGACTTGTACAAAGTATAGTCTTCTCTAATTGCTCAGCATCAAGCATACGGGAACCAAACCTTGGACCTGCCAATACGCAGACCACTGTTGTAATTATTTAGTCACCTTCATATTAGCAAAATCAACAACATAATCGAATTTCCAATTTTTGTATTACTGTCAAAATGCACCCAAAACAAAACATTGATCTAAACAAAAAACATGTGCTTATGTACATTGTTTAAAATACAAAGATACAATTACAAATCACACAGACAAATATGCATACAATGTAACGTGAACGATATATTGTTAGTAAATTAAATATCGGAGTTATTTTTTACAAAAACATATTAAATAACTTTTCACCAAACTCCACCAGCATAACAAACAAAGTAATCGTCTAATAATCAATTTATATCAATGTAAATTATCATACAATTCATATACTGCATTATATATTATACAAGTCACATTGATGAATGTTGATAACCTTGATAAAATAGCATCAGATATGGAGATAAAACAAAATAATAATTAAAAATAATGAGTTTTATTAAATAACAAAATTAAAATTCTAATTAATAAGTCATCAACACTATTCATTAACAATCTTTAAACAAAACAACAGTTCGATCTTAAAATCTTCGGGTAACATCTAAAGTATTTCGTAAAACTACAAATCAAAATAAATTCATACGTTTTTAAAACTTTTTCATTGTCTTAAAGCAATACAACAAAACATAACTAGTCTTTATTGATATTTTAATGACACGAAAAAGAGAAATTGTAATTAAATCATCGTTAATTTAATCAATAGCGCAATAATGCATCAATATGACACATTGTTACGTAAACCACAAAATGAACCATTTTACAACCGTTTCTACCACTGCAAAATTGAACAAAATTGCTACATTATGGGGTTTGCAAAGTCAAAAACCAATTGGGGTAAAATAAAATTTGTAATTGTTCACAATAGTTGAGTAAATAATAACACGACTAAAACTACCAACGTACACAGTTATACTTAAACAACTAACCTGACAACAATTACGACATGGGATGAGGTTTAAACAAGGTTTAAAACATCGATAACAATTAGTAAGCAAAGAAGTTTTGTGCAAAATACAAGAATACGGTTTGTCCAACACGATCAATTCACCTAATCGAATAAATAAATAAATTTACATAAACAACATAACTACTCACAACAAATTTTTATAATGACCTTCAAAACATAACTATAAATACCGTAATTCATTATCACATACATTATATAAACGTTAAAAACCAAAATTGTACATTTACTTATTATTTACTTATTAAACAATCCATTTCCAAAATATATGTAAACCGTTCAATCACACAAACAAAAATAATCCAACGAATAAATACATTCATACTCAATTAAATATCAAGCAATTTAAATTGAACAATTTATTATACTTAATACTAGAAAAGTTAATAATTAATATTTTCTATATCTATTTATCTATTTATTATCATTGCTTGAATACTTCACAAGTATCATTTGTTAACAAGTAAAATATATAGCGAAGCTAAGAAAAGGTCCGCATTTAGTACCGGTGCTAACACTCAAATCCACCACCCAAGTTTGAGTCCAGCGCGGTACCATTAAATCACCTCGGCACTTAATTATTAACAAAAACAAACCTGGTTGAATGTCGCGACAAGCAACAAAATGCCAACCAAAATCATCCGTACACTTCAATTCAACAGCTCGGCATTCAACCGCGTCGAGAGCATTTTCAATTGATTCGTGAATGTCATTTTGTTGATCAGAACTATTAAACAATTTGGGCAACGTTGAATAGTTCACATACAGACTTGGAGATAGATTATGTGTTTTCAAACCGCGTTTGCACATGTTCATTCCTTCCTCAATTGAATCCGACCATTGCTTCTCCATAGCAATGGATTCTTTTTCAATAAATAACAAAGTGTTTTTGTATTCGCTCAGTGATTCTTCAAAACGACTCAAAAGAAAATAAGATTGAGCACGACGAATAAATAATCGTGGTCGAGTAGAAATAGGATAATTGTGCTTTTAAAAAACAAAAATATCATTTACCCATATTATTAAAAAATTAAATCAGTGCATATGTGGCAATTTGATGAAAGTACATTAATTGTAAAATACGTTCATAAACATAGTATTATTAAACTTTTAACTAAACATACAACTTAAATCCATGACGCATTGTAATAAAAACAGTTATATATAAAAATGTAGTAACTTAATATATACTATAATAGCAGTATAATAAAAAAAAAGCACTTACAAACATAAAACATTATTACTTTTGTATAAAATAAAATTAATATATAAAAATGGATTTAAAAAAGCAAATGTACTTTAAAGGCTAATTCAACGTCCTGCAAAACTTCCGTATGCGCACTAATTTTAAATAACACACAAGAACGGTTTCCAAAACCGTAAGCCTTTTCCAAGTCAGATTCACTAGACAAAATGCATTTTGTGTATTCGTTAAGTGCATTTGACATATTCTTCAATTTAAATTCTATATTTCCCTTTTCTCGGTGAGATTTGGCTACAGCGTCACTCTTTCCCGCGTCAACTTTAGATATATGGCATTCTAAAAAAATTGAAAACAATCAAAATACTCATATATATATATATATATATATATATATATACGTGCGTGCCAATTGAAAAAATGGATGAAGCGTTAAACTCGAAAGTGGGTATATATGAGTTTGCGTCTTATCACCAGCACAAAACATAAACCTCCGTTTAATTTCCTTCAATGTCCACTTGTTTCTAATAAAACATTGAAGCAGTAAAAACCAAACTATGGGTTTTCTAAAAATAAAATACTAATTAAAAAAACCACTTCTTTAATAAAACTTTTATTTACATCAACCAGTACAAATAATTATTTTAAACATATAAACTAAAATAAAATAATTTAATCAATTTTGATTAAACACTAATAAACAATTTACCAAAATAACAATGTTTAAAGAAATCTAAAAATACAAGTAAAAAAAACTATGAACTAATTAAAACATCTCCTGACCGCCAAATGATTAACTTAGGAAATAATAAATCAGTTAGAGTCATCAACAGTACAGCCATCTCAAATATCACACAATCTTAAACTCAGACCCTATATAGTGTCAACCAAAACTTTGGTAATTACCAGTTCTTTAAAAAAACCTGTAAACATATCCTCACCAGAACGACTAAATTATCAGCATTAATTAGTTAATACTATATTTTTTAACAAACTATAAGTTATTGTTATTTAATCAAAAAAATTCAAATATAAAATTCTCAGTAACAAAAAATGAAAGTAATTGAAACAAAACTTACCTAATTCATTAAAATATTGTTTTAAAAAAGTTAAACTTAAAAATAATTTAACACGATCATAATCCGTTTTACATGTTTCAAACCCTAACAACCAGGGTTTAAAAACAATATTTAAATTATTATTTTTGTTCTCTTCATATACTTGAAAAACAGATTCCATAACATTCTTAGAAAATTCTTCCATGTTGATTAATTCAAAATAGGCTTCAATGTAAACAAAAACGTACCTAATAAAAAAATTAAACGATGATTTTATAAAAAATAAGCACAAATATTTCCAATTTTTACCTTACTAAATTATTAAATAATTATATCAACTGCCAAATAATTATGTATATTCATAACAAAAAATAATTTACTTTAATAAATTATAAAAAATAACTTTCAAAAAAACGTGTATGTAATGAGGTTTTAATCATTGATCGGCTAAATAAGGTAAATCCTAACCATACACCAATTAAATTTTACAAATTGTACATTAAATAAAATGTGTCACTGCATCTTCGACCTAGAAAAAAGGTGTTACTGGTTGAAAAAAAGTATGTATATTTTTATATACAAGTATATAAAGTTTTTATTATATACTTTTAATTTAAAAAAAACATTAAAAAAAAATTTTTTTTTGTGTTTATTTTTAAATGTTCTTAAATAATTAATTTACAAATACACATTAAAGAACAGTAATTATGTATTTATATTTATAGAAACATGTTTTTAAAATGTATCACTTCAGTTTTGTTACAGGTTGATACACGAGTTGAGTAGGAGTAAAACTCATTTTAATCCTCAGATTTATTTATCGATGATATCAGTAAGATTTAGGGGGAAATATAAACCAATGATAACCAGACAAACAACCCCTCTCAAAGTAAAAACAATCTCTCATTTTCCAAAATTACCAAATCGTATTTTTAACCCAGTTTTTGTATTTAACCAGTTGTTAACAAATACTCAACACCCTAATACAGTTTTTTAAAAACACCATATTTTAATGCCCAAATAAATAAAAACAAAAAAAATAATTTTTTAAAACCCAGCCCCAAAACTCATTTTCGTAATCCCTAAAATCTTCTACACAAAATCCAGCAATTAATCTCACGTTATCTACAACCGTACGTTTTATCATCACAAAATCACAAATTTGAATACATGTTAATTTAAACCAATTTAGTTTAATCTCTCCTAAGCTAAATTATTACACACGTATACACTCCTCGCATTCTCAATCATAAAATTATTTAAACCATTTTGCTCAACACAAACAACAACTGTCAATAGTAAAAAATTCTACACATACACACAGAAACAACATTAATTATTTACCCCAGTTATTATCAATGCCAGATCCATTTTAAACAAAATTCATATTTTAAGAAGTTATGCATTTATCCACTCTGTAAGCGCAATTTTACTAACTAAATCATGGTGCTATGATTCTATCCCCGATTTCAAAATATTAATTAACCTTTATAACATGTTTAAACAAGACAGAACTGAACATAGAGGAGGTGAATGTATTATTTACGTTAAAAACCTTTTTTTCTTTATCACACTACAATTTACCCATTAACAATAAACCAAACATTATAGGTGTTTCAATAATTCTCAACAATAATCTTAAACTGCTATTAACATGTGTCTATAATCCCCCAAATTTTTTGGACGCACATTTAGACAATCTTATCAACATGTTTAATTGCATATCAATTCAACTATTTGATTATTTCCTTATTGGAGGTGACTTCAACCTAGCTGAAATGCATTGGTCCTCCTTGACCTACCTACCCAAATATGACAAATTTGTTACAACTACCTTGTTGCAAGATTTAACACATACACAAACCAGCAAGACAACCAAATATTTTAGACTTAATATTTACTAAAAATATAAAGATAAAGCACATTAATATAAATAACCCCCTCTCGGGATGCGACTACAAAGTAATTTCATGTTTCTTCATTTTTCATAAATCGACCACAAAAGTATCATCTTATTGGTCCCAAACAAATAAATTTCTTTGATTATTGAAATGGGATAAATTACTAATATCAAACGATGTTAACCTTATTACTCACAAATGTTTTACAGATATAAACTACACGGAACATAATTTATTCCCCATTTGCAAGCATTATGATACCCATGGTAAGATATGAATGCCTAAACACATAAAGATAAAATTAAAAAAACTAAATAAAAAATATCATAAAAGCAATTTTTTAACACATTAGTCAAAATATTTAAAATACATAATGAATACGCTTTAATGGACATGTAGCGTGACTCGCACCTCACCTCGTTGTAATAAAAATAGTTAATTAATTTTAGTTGCAACAAAGACTGTTCATCTGCGATCCACGTATCAAATTGTTGACCTGTTTGCGTTATCTGAGTCGATTGAATTTGGAAAGTATGTTGTGGATTAGCGACAGAGGAATACTAATGCTAGTATAAAGTTAATTTATTCAAGTAAAAACGTTAAATTTTATTTGTTATTTATTGATATTTATTAAAAAAGAATCCATTGCTATGAAGAAGCAATGGTCGGATTCAATTGAGGGAGGAATGAACATGTGCAAACGCGGTTTGAAAACACATAATCTATCTCCAAGTCTGTATGTGAACTATTCAACGTTGTCCAAATTGTTTAATAGTTCTGATCAACAAAATGACATTCACGAATCAATTGAAAATGCTCTCGACGCGGTTGAATGCCGAGCTGCGATACGCTTGCGTGACGTGCTGATCAAAAGTTGCTAGTTGTTTTGCGTTTAGTCGTTGTATTACGTGTCATTTGTGTTTTTTTGTTGTATTTCTGTTTGTTTTTAGTGTAATTTGTTTTTGGTATATTGTTGTTGCCTGTGTTTTTTTTGAGTAATTGGTATCAGCCCATTTTTTTGTTTTGATACAGGTTTACATTTTTTTATTTTTTGTTATTGTTTTTGGTTTTTTAGTGTATTCAATTGTGTAAATTGTTGTACAATTGGATTTTGGTTTACGATTTGTATGAATCGTATTTGATTTTTTTATTTTAGCTTCTCGTTTTTACCTCTTTTAAAAATTGTCACTTAGCGTTTGCTTTGTGATATTTTGTTACTATATTTCCTTTACTATATTTCCTTTTTCTTTACCAGTTATCTCCTGTTTTATACAATCATGTGTGCATCTAAAATTGATGCCTGTGGTTTTAGAGGCTGCAGGAAGAAAGTGAAAAGTGGAATCTTTTGTATACACTGTGAGAATTGGTTTCATGAAATTTGTTCCGGTCTTACATCCTTTAACTACCTGAGATTTGCTAACTCTAGTTTAGATTTTATTTGCCGGAACTGTCTGGGTGAAATAGAATTAGAAAACATCTTCTTTCAGAAGGAATTTCCAATAAGAATGAACCTTGTTCTCAAGATGTTAATCTTTTGCCTAAACTAGATGCTATTCTTGCCTCCACTACCAATAATAATTCCGACATCCCTAAACTGAATGTTGCCATATCTAATTTACAGGGTCGGGATAAAAAATTGGAAAATTTTTTTAAACAATATTTTAGAAGAGCTTAATAGGCTAAAAGAGTCTGTAGCTAAGTTATCTGTATCTTCCCTGTGGCTCAAGCAACAGTTAGACTCTCCCAGGAGGAAATTCTTTCTGCTGCTAAGCAGCTCGCCACTGATGCTAGAAGGGCCTCTAATGTTATTGTCAAAGGTATATCTGATTCGGTTCTTAATTTTAGGAGGTTGTTACTGACATTTTGAAGAAGTGCTCTCCTGCTTCCTCAAATTTTAAAATCTCTCGGATCTACTGTAAATTACATCATCCATCTCCTCCAATTGTAGTATCCTGTAATTCTACTGAGGTCGTGGAGGATATCATCTACAATTGGAGGTCCATCCGTTCCCAGTTCCCTGGTATTAAATTGACCAAAGATCTCTCGCATTCAGAGCGTGAAACTTTGAAACTTAAAAACCCGTTTTATGATAACTTATCAGTACCTATAGTTAAATTAACCTCACTTAAACTAATGCATGACTCTTTTAATTTGGGTAGTCAGGATTTTCCTTATGCGCCTCGGAGTCGCCCTCAAATCCCTGCAATGTTTTAGCTAAAACAATTTGCCCCTCTTCTAACCCCTAACTTCTTTAAAAATGTTTTATACCAATGCTTCAAGCTTGGGGAATAAATTACTTGAAGTCCAGGCATTAGTCTCTGATTGTGCTCCCCTTCTTATAGGTATCACTGAGACTTGGCTTACTGATGATATCTTAGATAGTGAATTAGCTCTTTTTGGGTACAATCTTGTGCGCTTTGATTTTGGTAAAGGTAGATGTGGGGGTTGCCTTTTCTATATCAATCAACATTTCAACTTCTCCGTTTGTTTTCTACCAAATTACGGACATATTTATGGCTATGACTTCCTTCATGTTTCTATCCACTTTTCTTCTAAGGTATCGATTCTTTGTTCTATTCTATACCTCCCTCCGTCCCTCTGATAGAGTTCTTATACAAGAATTCCATTCTTTAACTAATTTACCTTTTCAGCACTTCATAATCATGGGTGATTTCAACACTCCTAACATTAACTGGTCACTACTTAACTCTTCTAAGATATTTGATTCTAATTTATTAAACTTTAGTATTGAACACTCTTTCACCCAGCATATTTTATTCCCCACTAGATTTAGACCGGGTTCTTCTCCATCTTGTTTGGATTTAGTCTTTACTCAATATCCGTTAACGGTTGACTCTATCGCCTATCTACTTCCCTTAGGAAAAAGTGATCATTCTGTTCTCTTTTGATGTATTTGTCCCTTGTTCTCCTAATTTTGTTTCCAATTCTATTAGTGCTCCTGTTCCTGATTTTAGGAAAGCTGATTTCACAGGTATGAGGTTCTATCTTGCTAACTTCAAGTGGGATTTTTCTGATAATGATGATATTGATGCTGCCTACACTCACTTTGTCACTGTCATCCAGGAAGCTACACGGAAGTTTGTCCCTTTTAAGGTATTTGGGCATATTCGACCTAAGTTTCCAAGACAAATCATTCGTTGTTTGTCCAAACGTAGGAAAGCGTTCAAGCTTTGGAAAATCTCTGGTCTCCCTAGCTTTTATCGTGAATTTTCTATCCTTCGGAATGAATGTATCGATGCGATTAGAGCTTTTAGGATGAATCAACTTAGTAAGCTTTTACACAATGCCAAATCCAACAAGAGTATTTTATTTAAGTTTATCAAAAACAAAAGGTCTTTTAATAACTTCTTTCCTTCTTTGAAAGGGGATGATGAATCCACACTCCCAAGGAATAAAGCTTGTAATCTTTTTAGCAATTATTTCAGTTCGGTTTTTCACTCTACTATCCCTAATACCCCGTCTTTACTACAGTGCCCTAGTTTTTCCATCTCTTCCCCATCTTTTAGTACTGAACAGGTTTTTAAGCAATTATATAAGCTGAATTTGTCCTCCTGTGGCCCTGATAGTATCTACCCTAAGGTCCTTAAAGAATGCTCAAATATATTAGCCCCTGTTCTTTCTCAACTTTTCTCCCTTTCCCTTCACAGTAGACGTTTTCCTCTTGTTTGGAAACTAGCCTATATTAGGCCCATCTATAAGTCAGGTGATAGGCTGGTCCCTGATAGTTATAGACCTATCAGTATCCTTTCCACCTCTAGCAAGATCCTTGAAAGATTATTTAAAGCCCACATTATTGATTTTATTTCTAATAATAATCTTATCAGTTTTTCTCAGCACGGTTTTCTACCTCATCGTTCTTGTCTTACTAATCTATTATATTATTCAGATAGCCTTACTTCGTTACTTGAGCACTCTTCTTCTGTTGACGCTATTTATTTCGACTTTGCCAAGGCATTTGACAAAGTCTCACATAATTTATTATTGTTTAAGGTAAAATCTTTGGTATTGTAGGGCCTTTGTATGACTGAATTGAAGATTACCTTTATAGTAGGAATTTTAGAGTTAAGTTAGGCAGTGATCTATCCAGTCCCTGTCCGATCTCCTCAGGGGTCCTACAAGGCTCTGTCCTAGGCCCATTACTCTTTATCATCTTTATTAATGATTTGCCTGGGGTAGTTAAATCAAACATCCTGCTCTATGCAAATGATATTAAGATAAGGGGGTCCAGCCCTGAGGTTCTACAACAAGATATTTTTAACATTCAAGACTTGGCCACTAAAAATACTCGCTCCCTCTCAATCTCTCAAAATGTAAGCATATTAACTTTGGTAAACCTTCGGGAAACACTTTTAGAGCATCTTCTTTTAAATGACTCTCTTATTACAACGGTACTATCTATTAAAGATTTAGGTGTAACTTTCTCTTCCTCCCTGCATTTCTCTGCCCATCATACTCTTGCCGCGCAAAAGGGTTTTAGGTTAATCAACTTCTTTAAGCGTACTTTTGGGAATATTTCCATCAGTTGTACACGTCTTTTATATATACTCTATATTAGGCCACATCTTGAATATTGTATTGAAGTTACTTCCCCTATCTTTTAAACGAGACATTCTTAAACTTGATTAGGTTCAAAGAAAAGTCTCTAAAATACCTAAGATTCTACATAATGTTGATCATATAAATCGGCTAAAAAAGGTTAAAGCTTTTTCCGTTATCAGATAGAAGACTCCGAGGCGACCTTATTTTAGTTTATCAATTAGTTCATTCCGGGCGTAGTGCATCATTTTTCGTTCCCTTACAGGAAATGTTAAGGGGGTCATAAGTATAAGTTTTATAAGCCTAGAGCTTGTACTCATTTCTGTAGTTGTTATTTCTTCCATAGGGTCATTTCTGCTTGGAATAATTTTACATTCTATATTAGTTCAGCTCCCTTCTCTAGATTCCTTTAAGCAAGCCTATAATAAGCATGCCTTTCTTAATTTTATTTAGCTTTTATTTATATTTCCCCAGTTTTATTCTTTTCCCTCCCCCAGATATATTGATATTTTAGAACCGAGGATCAAAAGGAGTTTTTTCTACAAATCTCGTGAATTATCCTGTATATTGTATCCTGTTGAATTGAAGTGTACGGATGATTTTGGTTGGCATTTTGTTGCTTGTCGCGACATTCAACCAGGTTTGTTTTTGTTAATAATTAAGTGCCGAGGTGATTTAATGGTACCGCGCTGGACTCAAACTTGGGTGGTGGATTTGAGTGTTAGCACCGGTACTAAATGCGGACCTTTTCTTAGCTTCGCTATATATTTTACTTGTTAACAAATGATACTTGTGAAGTATTCAAGCAATGATAATAAATAGATAAATAGATATAGAAAATATTAATTATTAACTTTTCTAGTATTAAGTATAATAAATTGTTCAATTTAAATTGCTTGATATTTAATTGAGTATGAATGTATTTATTCGTTGGATTATTTTTGTTGTGTGATTGAACGGTTTACATATATTTTGGAAATGGATTGTTTAATAAGTAAATAATAAGTAAATGTACAATTTTGGTTTTTAACGTTTATATAATGTATGTGATAATGAATTACGGTATTTATAGTTATGTTTTGAAGGTCATTATAAAAATTTGTTGTGAGTAGTTATGTTGTTTATGTAAATTTATTTATTTATTCGATTAGGTGAATTGATCGTGTTGGACAAACCGTATTCTTGTATTTTGCACAAAACTTCTTTGCTTACTAATTGTTATCGATGTTTTAAACCTTGTTTAAACCTCATCCCATGTCGTAATTGTTGTCAGGTTAGTTGTTTAAGTATAACTGTGTACGTTGGTAGTTTTAGTCGTGTTATTATTTACTCAACTATTGTGAACAATTACAAATTTTATTTTACCCCAATTGGTTTTTGACTTTGCAAACCCCATAATGTAGCAATTTTGTTCAATTTTGCAGTGGTAGAAACGGTTGTAAAATGGTTCATTTTGTGGTTTACGTAACAATGTGTCATATTGATGCATTATTGCGCTATTGATTAAATTAACGATGATTTAATTACAATTTCTCTTTTTCGTGTCATTAAAATATCAATAAAGACTAGTTATGTTTTGTTGTATTGCTTTAAGACAATGAAAAAGTTTTAAAAACGTATGAATTTATTTTGATTTGTAGTTTTACGAAATACTTTAGATGTTACCCGAAGATTTTAAGATCGAACTGTTGTTTTGTTTAAAGATTGTTAATGAATAGTGTTGATGACTTATTAATTAGAATTTTAATTTTGTTATTTAATAAAACTCATTATTTTTAATTATTATTTTGTTTTATCTCCATATCTGATGCTATTTTATCAAGGTTATCAACATTCATCAATGTGACTTGTATAATATATAATGCAGTATATGAATTGTATGATAATTTACATTGATATAAATTGATTATTAGACGATTACTTTGTTTGTTATGCTGGTGGAGTTTGGTGAAAAGTTATTTAATATGTTTTTGTAAAAAATAACTCCGATATTTAATTTACTAACAATATATCGTTCACGTTACATTGTATGCATATTTGTCTGTGTGATTTGTAATTGTATCTTTGTATTTTAAACAATGTACATAAGCACATGTTTTTTGTTTAGATCAATGTTTTGTTTTGGGTGCATTTTGACAGTAATACAAAAATTGGAAAATTCGATTATGTTGTTAATTTTGCTAATATGAAGGTGACTAAATAATTACAACGGTGGTCTGCGTATTGGCAGGCCCAAGGTTTGGTTTCCGTATGCTTGATGCTGAGCAATTAGAGAAGACTATACTTTGTACAAGTCAAACTGTTGACACTAATATAGGTGTTTAGGTCGAATAACTGTTGGGCAGTGGATGAATTAGGATTAGTTTGGCCTCCACTTGTATAGATAATCCTATTAGGAGAATAAATGTTTCGCATCATCAAAAAGTATACAAGCTTTTTGCCGCAACAAGATTGTATGTTTTTTTGTTAAAGTATAGTATTTAGACAAATAATAGCAATAGTCTAATTAGTATTTTGCATAATCTGACAGAATTTAATTTTAATTGTTAATAACAAGAATAGGGAGTACAAACTTATTGTTATATAATTTAAATTAATATGTGTAGCGTTAAATTTGGACCAGTATGTTTAAGAATTTTATTTTACACTAAGACAAGTGTATGAAAAAATGGTGTTGTTTATGTTGGATCAAGGCTTTACGTTTATAGAGTTTAATGCTTATAACCTTTCAAAAAACCTTGTGTAACCTTAAATTATTGTGTTGTGCGTTTCAATTTTAATAACTAACAAACTAATGTTAAATTGCCTCTAAGTTTTTCTTATACTTAACAAAAATAAATTGTAAATTTAAAGTAGTTTTAAATGTGATTTGTGTTCCAAGTTATAGGGGATCTTTGTGATGGCTATCTGGACCCACTTTAGTTGTTAATGTTATGTTTTAAAATAGGAGCAGTAATTTAATTACAATTATTCTCAATTTTGTTTAGTTAGTTTTTTTATTGTAAAGTGAAAACTGGAGGGAGAAAATGAAAAACACTTCTAAATATTTTATCAATCTTATTAATTTAATGAGTACTAACCAAATATAAAAATACTAGAGAATTGTCCAAAATTGAAGTGTTTGTACTTGGTTAAATTTAAAATTAACATATTTTTAAGTAACCAAATATAAATATTTTTAATATACCATTGCAGTAATTTAGAGTTTATATCCCTATATCTTCACATTATTTGCGTATTAGAGGATGTTGAAATGAACTACAAACCATAGGACATTAATAAAAATTATAGATATTTGATAAAAGCAAACCCCGCGGTAAATGTTGTTGTGAGCAAAAAATATTAAAAACATCAGAAATTATTATTTTATTATTTTTATCGTAATTAAAATTGTATATATAAACAAATATAAACATTACTTAAACTTTGTTTTAGCATACATTTTTATTTTGTATTTGTTGTGTGTTGACGTTACCGTAATTTTGTGAGTCTTGTCACGTCTTGTTTTGTTTTGTTAATAAACAGTATTGATACGTATATTTGTATTATTTTGTAATAACAAATTGTAGTACAATATTTTAAATCACACAAAAACATTTTTGGTTGAAATTAGGTGGGGGTGTTGGTAATTGTCCGCATTAAATAAAATCAAAAAAAAACAAAACAGAGATCTCGGTAAGATCTGATGAATAATACTCAAGTTAGATAATTGACAAATCTTAACAAGTTTGTATAGTGGAATCTTTATGACAAAAATTAATGTTGTGCTGAACTAATGGTATTATTATCTAGAAATTATTCTAAAAGATGTCCCTTAACTATTTTTTTTGAGATCTTACTAAGAACATGTAAAGTACTAATAAGTTTTTTAATTAGTTTACAAAACTTTTTAAAAACTCTAAATTAATTATATACAGTAGTTTTTTAATGTCATTTTTATTGCAATATATTTTACTCAAATCTCCTCTCTGTATACCTAAGGTGTAACTTGATAATTATATTATTCAACACCCTAAGCTAATTTTAAATTAAAAAAATTTTATGTGGTCAAAAATATTAATAAATACTGTTTGTCAACAGGAAAAACAAAGAATTTACATAATTACATTTACTGCAATAAAACACACGTCAAAAAATGTAAATATAAAATGGTAGGCGCATTAAAACAAAAATTCAAACAGTGTTAGCTGTACAATGACAAAATATTGTAATTTAACTAAACATTATTTTTAAAAATAATTTTAATATTTTTTTAAAATATTTTCTAAATGTAGACAACGCACATAAACTAAAATACAACATAAGCCCAACTTTTAGCTCAGTTAGTTTAGTACAACTCTAGTTTGGCCAACATACTAGTTTAGAAACTACTACTAGTTTAATTAAACATGATTAATTCTAATACTGATTATTTAATTATAATTCTTGTTAAAAATTTTAATTTAAGTAATTTTTGAATAATACTTTATAAAGAATAGTGGTTTTGATTGAAGTTTAAATAAATTAAATTCGCGAGGTAAGGCGCGCGTCACGCTACACGTCCATTAGAGCGTTATTCATCCTTTTCTCTTTTCTTCTTTTTTGATGATTATTGCAGTGTTTTTGCATTGTAATATGTAACTTGTTATATTATTATTTTTGCATATTTATAATTTTTGCTCGTTTTCTATAATTGTTAACTTCCACTATCTACCTTGATTTTATCTTGATTTTAAATATTTTTCTGTCACTAATCCACTTTTACCTCACCATCCATTTTATTTTTTCCCCTGAAAATTTGAGACAATTTGAAAACCGAGTACTAAAAGGCGTTTTGGCCTATTCAAAGCGTGAAAAAATCCTGAATCCTGTACCACTATGTAAAATAAAGTTAAGAATAAAACTTTTTTAAATTTTAAGCATACTAATTATTAATTAATTTTATTATCTAATTTATAATAAAATAATTAAAAAAGTTAGTGTTTATTACAGGTTGGTTCACGAGTTAAGTAGGAGTAAAACTCTTTTTGATTCTTAGTTCAAATGTTATCAACATTATCAAATGTAACAGAAAACAAAAAGTAACATAAAATTTGACGTTAGAGAATAAATAAAAAGTAAAGTAATAATGCTATTGCATTAAATGAATTTGAAAACAAGCTGGTTAATAGACGTTAGTAAGAGCAACTGTATAGGAACGCTTAAAGGAATGAGTTAATTAGACATTAACAATGTTAACTGGAAGTCTATTCCAATGATTTATGACTCTATGAGATAAATGGAGTACCGTTAACCTAGTATTAGCTCTGGGTTGCTCCGTTTAAGATTATGCCCCCTGAAAAAGTTGTGAGCTAGAGTAAAGAAAAAATGAGTATTTATAAAAAAATGAATTGATGCACTAGTATAAGGTTACCCAGGAGCCGTTTATTAATTAGTGGGAACAACTTAAGAGAATACAGTTCTTGGTGATAAAGCACATCCTTAAAGGATCTGGGTAATTTAGAAACAACTCTTTGAACCTTTTGTAATTTATTTATGTTAGATGTAAGGAAAGGAGCAGTCACCTGAGCACAATATTCCAGGTAGGGCTTTATATAAAAAATATAAATTAAACGAATGTACCTAAGAGATATATTACCCAGATGCCTTTTAAAGAATTTAATCAATTGATAACAAGTATGGATAACTTTAGTGTGGTGCTTTGTAAAATTAAGTAAGGAATCAACTAAAACTTTAAAATCCCTTATTGACTTAACATTTTTAATTGGTAGATTATTATCAGGAGACATTTAAAACCATTACCTGATGGCTTTCCAAAGGTAATATGTTTACATCTAAAGTGATTTAGAGGAAGTGAGTAATTAAGTGCCCACTTATTAACTTTTCAGATGCCTTTCTCCAATAATTCCGGGTTGGAGCCCCAGATTTTAACATTGTCAGCGTAAAGTAGAATATGGACTATGGAAGGTAAATTGTTGATAAAGAAAATGAACAGCAGAAGACCGAGTCTTAAGGGACATCAAAAGTTATATTATTATTTTATTATTATTTATGGTTTTGGCTTGGATACTTCAGTAGAAGTAGCTTTCAGCACACACAAAAATATGTACAATTATTAAAAATACAATACAATTAGCAGTGTATAACATCAGTCAAAAAAAGTAAAGTAAGGTTAAATTACATAGGCTAGAAAAAGAAAAAAATTCAAAATCAAAGTATATTCAAAAGTTATGTTCAATATGATATGCGTACAGAGGCATGGTATTATTTAGGGGACACTATGTGCAAATATGTCAGTATATATAAAATGCGAATGATTCATGACTCATGAGTGAGCATGGCTAATAAAGTAATGCCCTGGATAAAGGTTAATAAATGGTCACAAATTAAAATGGGCAGATTACAAACAACGGTAATTGGTCAGACCAAAGAAAACGAAAAAAACACTCATGATTTGGATAGGCTAATGTAAAGGTCACTTTGAACTTTGTTGGGATTGGATAGTAACCTTGCTAAATATGGCAGACATGAATTTAAGTACACATTGGTTCTGCACTTAACGTGTATATGTGATCTTCTCGTCATTCCCGATGCAAATGATTTGCTGAAATCACGATAAAGTGGATGATTGGAGTTGTTGGAAATACGACTGATTAATTGAAAACATTCCTTGAAGTGTTGATGAATTATTTTATAAAGAATGTCATTGTAAGGAGTACCTGATAATTGGCTTATTATGGTAATACATTTTTTTAACTTCATAAAATCCTTTCTTTTTAGTCCCGGAAATATTACGGGGGAGCAATATAATATTATTGGATAAAATGTAGCTTTAAAATACGTATTAATAACATGTTGGCGAACACGCAGGTTCCTTAAACGTCTTATGTAGTAACATAAACCTCGAGTTTTTGTAAACAAATGGTCAATGTGATCAGACCAGGTAAGTTTGCTATTTAGTAAAACACCGAGATATTGAAAACTATCACAAGTGTCAATTTCAACATTTTTAATACAAACCTTTGGATAAAGTTGAGTCAATTGAGATGAAGGTTTGTATGAGCTAAAATTAATTACTTTGCACTTTGTAGGATTTAATTTTAGACTATGTTTTGTTGACCAATCAACTAATTCATCAATTGACTCCAGGAAATGTATATTATCTTCGGTTGAAGAGATGGATTCACATAACGCCATGTCATCCGCATATTTGAACAGTACAGCAGGCTCTTTTGGTCGAAGAACATCCACGTATGATAAAAAAAGAAAAGGAGATAAGACCGCACCTTGTGGAACACCTTTATTATTTTGAATTAAAGTGGATTTTTTACACCCGATTTGGGTGTATTGTGTTCTGTTTTCAAAATAATTGGAAAGCCATTTGATTGTGTGATTAGGAGCGTTGAGTTTAATAAGACGCTTAAGCAGTTTGCTTCTGCATATGCTATCGAATGCGGCTTTATAATCAACAAACAAACAGCTGACGAAGCCTTTTTTGTTATCGAGTGATTTTGCAACGTAGTTAACCAGGCTGGCTACACAATCTAGTGTAGAACTATTTTGCTTGTATGCAAATTGACATGGATCACTACTTGCTTTGAATGTATCACTTAGTTCATTCAAAATCAATTTTTCAGTCAACTTCAAGAGTACTGACGTGCATGAAATTGGTCGAAAATCTTCTACTTTTTTTAATTGTTTGTTTTTTGGAACTGGCACAATTTTGGAAGTTCTCCACGATTCTGCTATTCTACCTTCGTTCATTGAACTGGTTAAAATTTGTATATGGCACCAAGAAGAGATATTTGTTTTAGTTAAGTATCTTTTTTAATTTTATACATTATTGAATATTTTGTTTATAAATTTTAATTTTAATTAATTTTTAATATTACTATTACATTCGCGAGGTAAGGCGCACGTCACGCTGCACGTCTATTAGAGCGTTACTCATTCTTTTCTGTTTTCTTCTTTTTTGAAGATTATTCCAGTGTTTTTTGCATTGTAATAAGTACTTATTTTATTATTATTTTTGTATATTTATAATTTTTGCTCGTTTCCTATAATTGTTAACTTCCACTATCTACCTTAATTTTTTCTTGAATTCATATTTTTTTCTGTGACAATCCCCCCTTTACCCCACCATCCATTTCATTCCCCCTCCTAAAAAATTGAGACAATTTGAGAACCGAGTACTAAAAGGCGTGTTGGCCTATTCAACTCGTCAAAAATCCTGAATTCTGACATCCAAATTAAAAAAAATTAATAAAATTAGTTAAAAGAAATGTAAAGGTTAAAGTAATTTTTAAATATTTTTTAAAACTCAATATTTTTTAATGTATTAATATTATAAAATATTTGTGGATTATTCTTTTCACTTTTTAAAAATATTAATATTTTTTAATTAAGTCTTAATTACTAAAAAAATGTTTTTTGTTTAAAACTGTGTTTTTTATAATTTTTTATAAATGTAATTAATTATTTTTATTACATATATATATATATATATATATATATATATAGTTTTGATAAAGTGAATGTTTTAGAATTAGAGGTTAATGATTCTGGATACATTAAATTGTATCATTTAAAAAGTTTCGGTTATGTATTATTTTTACGAAAAATATGAAATTTGTTTAATTGGATTTTGTTACAACTTTTGAAGAGTATACTGATTTTTATCTCTTTTATTCAATCAGACTTTAGTAGTAGGCTGTTGTGCTGAATGTTGCGGCAGTAATGGTTACTTGTAGTTTTTGGTTTGAACACTGTTTAAGATATTTATTAGCAAATACAAATAATACTGTTTCAGTTTTTAAAAAAATTATGTACCCTCAATTTTATTCCGTTTGATACATGCTAATACTAAAAATGTAATTAATAGTGACAACCAAAAATAGGATTTAAACAAAATATAAATGTTTTGTTTTATAAAATGATGATTTCATAACAAACTTTAATAGATTTTAAGTTTGTATTAAACGTTTAATGTCTACTTAATTAATGTTTGTTATCATTTTAACTGGAAAATCTACCCGTTTTATACTTTTAATTTTATTTAATTTATTAATAAAAGCAACGTCTTTTAATTTTTGATAACTTTAGATACAATAAGATTGATTTTTATTTATATTTTACTTAACCTTATAATTTTTAATTCCAATTATTTAAATATCCTGTAATTAGTTTAATTCAAAACTTCGTATTGTTTTTATGTCACCGACATTTTTATTGAGGTTTTGAACATTTTAAAAACGTTCGTTTTATTAATTTTTGTTCAAACTTTGGCCCTAAAGTTTGAGTAGCTGGATGGATTTAAAAGGTAAAAGGATGATGTTATATTTATTATTTAAAAGAATTTGTTCTTTCAAGCATTTTGGGAAAGATAGTGGAAACGTTAAGATATTTTAATGTTATTAATAGAATATATGCATTAATTGTTTCGTTTTAAATTAGATACTTATAATACGGGCCAATTCTTTTATCTCTCGTCTTTCATTAATTTTGTCACGTAAACTGTCACAGTTAAACAAACGATTTGTTTTTAACTATACAACGATATCTGAGGCTAGTCGAATACAAGAGTTTACCAGTTATCAATGGATTCCTCTCATTGGTTTGGAGATACATGCTCAATTGAGCTTGAATACAAAATTGTTTACTCGTGTTCCTTACAAGTTTGGATCTACACCAAATTCCTTGATTGGACTACATGATATGGCTGTGCCTGGAAGTATGCCAGTGAGTATTATATTATTTGTTTTTATTCTTTAATAATATTGCAATTTTAAGGTAGGAAGATAGTGGATACATCAATAGTTATATTTTCTTTTAAAATAGTCATAAATGATGATTAGCTCACTTTATTCCGTTTTTACATTGAACTTTTTAGCTGTTTAGTATTTTAAATCGGTTAGATCAAATTCTTAGAGTTTGAATTTTAGTACTTTATCATTTTAAAGAAGTACATTTTTGAATTTTTTATACTTGTGGAAGCATGTTATGTAATTTTTATGAAGACATTAAGAATAATTTTGTTTTTCTGTCAGTTGAATTTATTTTAAATATTATGGACAATAAATTAATTTCAGCTTCTCAATCGTAAAAGTGTAGAGTTGGCTATTGCTTTATCACTTGCTCTGAATGCCCAGATTAATATGACATCTTATTTTGATCGAAAGCATTATTTCTACTTGGACATACCTGCAGGCTATCAGATTACTCAATTTTTCAAACCGATTTCTGAATGCGGCTATTTTGATTATTTGTGGATTCCGTCAACAAAAAGTAATTTAAAAGACAACATTCCTATACATACGGACCTAATCAAAGGCAATATGGATCAATCGTTTTACAAATCACGTGCCCGGATCAAACGTGTACAAATTGAACAGGATACGGGACGGAGTGTACATTTTCCCGAACATCAATTTAGTTTAATCGATTTTAATCGTTCGGGTAGGTATTTACATTAATATAAATAAAGATTTGATTGATTGATTGTTAGTGTTTGAATGTTTTACGGGAAACATTTTTCGGAAAGTCAACATTTGGTGGAGCATTTAATACCGGCACTGTACGATTTGTTCATTTCCGCAGGTGTGCAAGTCAAAGGTTTGTAGCGCAGTTGGAATTCCATTTTGGCTATCATATTTATACGTCATATAAAATGATCGATTTCGATGACTTGATAAGCGTAACAAACGTAGAAAAATAACGAAGTTACTTGGTTGGTAGACGGCATCTTTGTGATGTAACCACTGGTCGCAAAGGTTGAGAAGGCAGCTTGAATTTTTGTCAATGTTATCTCCCTTAGCCTAACAGCTACATATAGTATACATATAACTTAATATGTCTCTTAAGTATTCTAGGTATATACTCGCACTCACCCGCTGTAGCCGAAGCCCAGTTATACCGCTGTGAACTCGGACCCTGTTGTTTTTAGTCTATAAGCCTAGGGGCACCTAGTCCAGAATGCACCACGTGGAGGACAAACAGTCAGGAGTATCACCATTATTGGAAATGGAGACTTTATAAGCATTACTCAAATCATCAGGATTATTAGTATCCCAGCGTGAATGAGTTTCAATTTATTAAAATTGTTTCTTATTTTTTACTACCAGTTGAATGATTTTATAGGGTAGTAATACAAAGTTAAATTATTATATGGTTATACGAATTTAATACGTTAATTTTTGATAATAGTGGAAGCTTTTGTTTCTATCTAGACGTTAGCTATGAAACTTGGTCAAATTGCACACTTAATAAAATCAATATATGTAGTGTTTACTTTAACCTTAGTTTTTTATATCTTATGTAGTGAAGTTGTACTTCGGAGATTTGAGTTTAGATTTGAAACGTTTTCAGTTCTACACACCTATATATATGGATTTAGCTTGTACTAAACCTACATTTTTAATATTTTATTTACCTCTTCTCAAATGTTTCAGATGTAGGTTTGGTGGAAATTGTTACTTATCCGGATTTTTCTTCTGCCAGCCAAGTAATGGCATTTTTATCAGACTTTTCTTATTTGTTATCGATTTTGGATGTATCTAGTGCAATTGCTGGTTATGGTGAAATCAGAACAGATGTGAACGTTTCTATTGGACCTAACCCCCACGAACAACATCCTCGAAGTGAAATAAAGAACGTGAATAGCATTCGATATATAGGCCAAGCAATAGGTAAGATTTCTATGTATTAAAGAAGAATATACAAAAATTTCAAAACATCTCTATATTTCATAATTGTTTATGAAATATTGTGTTAATTTAATGGAAGCGGATTTTCAGATACTCATGTGATTTCTTATTAATTGATGGTTCCATTTTTAAAAATATTTTCTAACATAGAATATGAAATTCAACGTCAAAAAGATATCATTGACGGTGGTGGACAATTGACAAGTGAAACGCGAGCATATGATCCTGCCACTAAGTACGTTTACATTTGAAGATATATCTCCATTTACAAATAATTATTTTGTTACTGTTTCTTATTTCTCCATGATGAATACAATTGCACTTGGATTTGGTTGTCAATTAATGTACCGTTGTGAACTACATACATGGATGTGAATGCTTTATTGTATAAAGTGTAAGGCAGCAGAGAAAGACAGAACTTAACATCAAACATAAGTGGAAGAATAGAAAGCTATTGCTTGGTAAAAATTAGTAGAGGAGTAATACATTACGACATATTGAATTTTTAAAATACAAATGCATGCTTGATGCAGTACAAGACAAACAGGAGTGATGCTAATTGTGGACTATTTCCAACACGTTCGTAAACATCCACCTTTTTCTTATTTTCAGAACAACGTTGGCCTTGAGAGATAAGGAACTGTCAACTGATTATCGGTATATGCCCGAGTCAAATTTGGGCCCTGTGCGTTTGAAGTCGACATGTTCGGTCTGCGATCCGCTCAGTTCGGATGATTGTCAACAGCGGTTGTGTGTTTGTTGTATACAGCACAAGTACGGCCTGTCACAAAGCGGTCGCAATAATTTGATTTTAGATTTGAAAACCAAACTGCTGCTTGGTCAGTGCTTGGCCATGGGCAATGTACTGGTCTATTTGGAGAATTTGAATTTATACCGTTTGTACACATCGACGTTGGAGTTGTTGAAGAGCCAGCTGGAAATGGATCGGTTTGTGATGGATCAGTGGACCGGGGAATTGTCGTTTTGGATTTGCGGTTTGCTGCACGGTCATTTGAAGCATCACGAAAACATACGGTATGAATCTAACGTGAAGCTTAACAATTGGGGTGTAGGTTTAGACAAGCCGATGTATTGGACGATGCTATTTATTGAAATGTCGTGATGGGATTTCGTTTAGTTTTTGACTTATCTTGATTCGAGTTGAACTGTGGTTTAGGCAAATATGTTATTTTCAATAAAACATTGCTAGTGGGATGTCAGTTGGTGTTTGACACTAGTTGACTAATTATGGTTTAATCCAAAGGATGTTTGCAGAAGATACAATAGCAAATTATGGACTTATGTTTAAAGGAATGTGGTTGATGTAACATTGTCTACGTGCTTTGTGTTTGTTTTAGAATTTTAAATTAGTTTACACACCGGTTTTTACTTATAATTGAATTGATTGGAATGAATTTATTTAAACTAAATGCACCCAAGTGGACAAAAATTGGAATCTCACTGCTCATATTACATACAGACTCTCTTTTAGCTGCTCTAAATTGGTAAAATCTTTGAGCAAGAAAATACGTAACTTTTTATTGACATTCCATGATGAGTGATGCTTATACGAGTATGAGAGAATTCATTTTTCATTTAGTCAATTTGTATTTCAGGATACCCGAACCACATGAATTGATTGAATTTGTTCGTATGATTTTAATTGGAGAAGTATGTACGCCAAAATCTAACGAAGTAAGCTGTGTTCATGTGTTGAAATTTTATCATTCCAATTTTTTAAAAATAATTTACAATTAAACCAGTGTAACTGACATTTTAAAACCTATAATGTTCGTGTTTTGATATAAATGTAGTTATTCCGTTATTTGTTGACCGAATCATTGGACAATCGTTCGATAAGAGATGTGGCATTAGAAAAAGACTATATTATGGTGTGCGATTTGAAAAGAATAACCCACCAGTGTGATTTGTTTATTGAAGAGTATAGCAATGTAGTAAGTTGCTTTTTCTGTGTCCAATCGAAGTTTTTATTGAAAGTGATAGTAGTAATGAGATGTATTGGCTGTTTAAATATGGACGAAGATGTCGCAATGTTTAAAATTGTCATAATTACTGAGTTGAACAATCTGGGGTTTAAATCCAGATGCTGCCTACTGCTTGAGTTTTGTCAATCTAGCAGCATATGGTAAATTTCATTCATGTAGATACCTTTGATATTGGGTTACGCTACTACTTTGTTAATTTGCTCTTTTACAAAGTTTGTCAGGACAATTTAAATAATGAATTGTGGTTCTATTTCACAAGGCTTAAAAGAAACGTCATTGGGAATACTTGGCTGCCACAGTTCAATTATACTTGTGGAAACGTTTTTGACATGTCTTGTTTTACACACGAAATGTAACAATTAAACGATTGATGATAGGCTTTACTTTTACCGTTTGTATTTGTGCTAAACATTAAAATCAAGTCAACATTTTTTTACTGTATGCCAGGACTCTGTCCTGGTTAATATAATTATCGAACATTTGTGTTACCATTTGTCGGATGCACCACGGCAGCCAAACTCCCTGCTTGGCTCAGTTTTCAGAACGGGGCTCAATTTAGACATTGCAATTGAAAGAACTTGTATAAAAAAATCATGATGATAACACACGCATGCTAACATGCGCTTTGTTCCTGTTTCACCCAATTAGTGAAGAAACAGTGGCACAACTAGAAGCTGTTTATTAATATCCATGTGCCGTAACTAATGCGCCAACACTCAGTATCAACATAAAAATTCAGATATACAGCTGCTATATTGTTTTAAATTTTAGTTCGATTTATTCATATTTTTATATTTTCAATTTGAAGGAATAATTCGTTTGATGAGTAAAATGTGTTTTTATAGTATTATGATAATTTTTGCACCTTTTTATATAACGTTGCAAATTAGTGACACCTTAAAAACAAGTATAAATATCAATCTTTTTACATGTTGTTTGTGGGATTAAAATAAGTATACTTGAATAGAATTAACGAGAATTATTTTTGGGGCGACTTAATGGCATGTTGTGTACGTTTTAATTTATTACAATTATTATAGTTGTATGATAAAACAATTTAGTAGTGCGCTACATTTAATACAGCTTTCCACATTACCAAATTCAAATTATTGTCAGTATTGTTATATTTTTGCAATGCAAATAGTTATTAGAAAGGACAAATGTCATTATTATTATTATTATTATTATTATTATTTACTTTGATTTGTTAATCAAATTGTTTTTTTTTCAGGTAAATTTATATTTGAATGATTTGGTAGATTCTTCGATTAAAAAGAAAAAGAAGAAACGCATATTGAACAAACTTGGAAGGCTACTAATAACCAATCCCAAATATGATGGATTCAAGTTTAATCCTTATATTGTTGAAAACATTTTAGAAAGCAAATTAACTCGATCCAAATAGAGTTGTTTTATATACCAATAAATTTTGATTGACTCCATAGTATTTCAGCGGCCTACTTTGGTTATAACGGATTTGTGTTTTAAACAAAAGTTAAAATTAAAGTTTGACAGCGTGAAATTTGGATTTTGTTCTGTGAAATATTTAAAGTTATTACATATTATCTATACTTGTCGAATAAATAATAATTTTGATGGTTGGAGGATGAATTAAAATTGATTGCATATTAAAAGTACTACTTATAAGTTGATGAGTAGAAAGTTATATATTAAAATTTTAGGTTATTATTTACAGGACGATTGTTTTACATCCTTGATTTGTAGTTTACAGGTTTGTAAAAACAGATTATATAATAAAGATAAATAACACATATTTTAAATTATAATATAACTAAATAATGTAAACGCCAATTTTGCGATGCTAGATATCATATTTAATGGAGTAACATTGAATTAAGGTTTCATTCAATTCATACTGTTTATCAACGTGGTTTATCGAAGTGGCTTTTGGTTAGTCTATGTGGTTGATATTGACTATGTTGATAATGTTGTTGCGGCATTGGTGGTGACTCTTGGGAAAATGGTGGACTATTTTCTGGTTCCGAAAATCCGTCGGTGTGGCTGTTGGGATCGTGATAACTGTTTTGTTTTGATTTCGAATTATTAATGTTGGACATCTTTTTTGACTGCTCCCGTTTTCCGTTTGTATTTTCGCGTAATGAAAGTTCGAGTTTGGCAATGCGATATTCCGAATTTTGTAAAATTTGTTGCAAATCATGGATTTGTTTTTGATAGACATTTATTTTAAGCGATATTGTTTCTAAAACAAATGTCAATAAATATGATGGTTGTACATATATATATATATATATATATATATCGAGAAAGAGAGAGAGGTGGCATTATATTTATATTCATTGGGTGCTTATTAAATTTAACTGTTAGTACACATGTAATATATTCAATTAGGGATGAACGGTATTCAAATGGAGGTAGTGTTTCATTTGAAGACTATAGTTTTCAGCAGTTATTATTTTTCAATGTTATAAATGAAAATGATACACATGGGTGATAAATCTTTGTTGAAATATGAAAACGTGTCAATGTTTATTTTAATTAACAATGATAAACATCATACATAATGTGTGTATGTACGCTACATGATGGCGCAACAGTGTACTTTGCTTTTTATTTATATACCAAAATTAAATTGGAATTTGTATTCATTTACTGCAAATTATTAAATCAAATATCGTATTTTTTAAAAATTAAAAACAAGTTAATATTTTTGTTAATTATTTGTTCATGAGACCATTGTATTCGTACAATTTATTAGACTGGTTACATTCAATTTTTTGATTATAAATACAAATTTAAATTTTAAAATCGTGAATAATAAGTGAAGGATTTTGTTAAATTGAAAAATTATTTGCTTTATATAAACAGTACCAACAAATTCAACATTGTAAAAGACTAGATAATTTTTTGAAATTTTGTGTATTTATTATTGTGGAATCTTTTTCTGTCCGTTAGGTAATTAGTGAATTTGATTGAAAATATTCAGCTTTCATATCGTGATAATGGAATGTTAAGATTTTAATTTTATTATAATGCCGAAAGATGTAACTGAACTTCCGCTTTGGCTGATAGATGCAAAAGCACACACTCAAGATACTTGGAAAAAAGTATTGAGTTACACATATGCCAATACAGATTTCAGTTTTAAGGTAAAGTTGAATAAAAAATAATGGGATTCATTCATTTTTGTGAACATTGGTGCTGTCGCAAAAATACAATTTTTTAAAATTGTTACTACTTTGAAGATCTTATGTGGAAGATACTTCAGCAGGTGGGAATTTTAAGAAAGCCGAGTAGGTGCCTGCATTTCATACTGGTGGTAGGGATCGAACCAATATGTACCTAGGTTCAAGTCGAGCGCTGTACCGCCAGACCACTACAGTCAATAAATGTATTTACGTTCGTTAATCGTACGGGTTTTCATTTGTATATTAATTATATCGTTCAATGTGCTCTGCAAATACGGAAATAATGAAGGAATAGTTGTCACGAGGCATTTTGTTTCATAATTAAGTTACTCATAATGTTACGAACGGATGTTCATCTTGTTGATAAAAAGAAAGTTGGGGCAAAATAATTGTTATATATTTCAAATACACTTCCTAATATTTAAAAAAAATCTACTAAGCAAGTGGAATTTTTCAAGTTATGTAATTTAAATTACTTATTATTTGGCTAACACAATTTTCAAGTCGTTCTCAATTTATGTTTTTTTTCAAAACATGTACGTTTTAAAACAATATATAATTGTCTTAAAATTGTTGACCTTGTGCAAATGTTGGTTGGTGCATTCATTTAGCAATTTCTATTTGATGAGATTGCAATAACTTTTCGTTTTGTTGCACACATGTGCACAGTCACATCGATACAACATTGAGCTGTGATTTATAATCAATAAAAAGCTAGAGAAAATAGTTCTAGTTAACAGATTTATTTAGCCACGTACCAAATAATTACTCACACAAAAACTCGTCTAAACACATTCGATTTGATTTGCATATTTACAACACAACTGCAGTGGGTATACTCAACTGTGTTTATTGTACACATTTACGATATATAAATTTGTAATTTTTTGCTATTTAAAAAAGGCAGTTTGAGTGTAGTAGAAAATAATTGGACATTGTTTTAGAATTCGTTTAATGTTACGAATTTATTGTTTGTATAGTCAAGGTTTTAGTAAAATCAAACATAAGAAACCCAAATTTCTTTTAGTATCAAACGTGCAAAATTTTTCAACGGGATGTTACAATCGGTGAACATATTTTTATGGATAGAATTCAAAATTTAATAGTTATTTCAGATGAGTCTTTTAGTTTTGAAATACCAATTTTATTTAGTCTAAGTAATGCTGGTTGTATAAAATCAAATTTGATTGTAACAAAATGACTTATGAAAACACAAATTGCTAAATTTTGAATTTATACAAATAATTCAAAAGTAACAATTTACGTTAAACACACTATCAATATGGTCAAAATTGGTTTAAATGGAACTATGTTTATTCTTGAAAAAATGTTCTAAAAAGTGCTCAAACAAATATAATTTAAAAATAGGTTTATAGTAAAAAGCAGGTTTATTTTTCGAGATGTATATGTTTGTATCGTGGTAATTCTTGATGCATGTAAATGAGTACATACACACAACTTACTCATGAATAATGAGCTTATGTAAATAACATTTGCAAATATTTATAAATGACTCATTGGAATAGACTGCTATTCTAAGAAAGTACGTTGTAATGAACGTTTAAAACAGTATTTATTATTATTATTAAAGTCAGCCTCATGGAAAAAAATATTTAAAATAAACAAATGATGTCTATCTAGATTGTATCCAAATTACAACTCGTTAGTATATTAAATTATACTTTTGAAATATAAATAAGGATTTGATTGTTTGCAAAAATTAAAGGGGCCACCTGATTTTTTGTCAAGGTTATCTCTTATCTAAATGGCTACATATTGTATGTGTATACCTTAAGATATCTGTTAAGTACTATGGGTGTATGCATGCACTTATTTACTGAAGCTTAGTTGTTGTGCACTCGGTCTCTTCTGTGTTTGTCTAGGTGCTTAGATGCACCTAGTACAGGATGCGCCACATATAGGTAGCAGTCAGAATTATCACCATCATTGGAAATTAAAACTTAAGAAGTATTGCTCAAATCCTCAGAATCACTAGTATCCATATATATATATATATATATATATATGTACATAGTAATAAAAAAATGCTTTAGGAATAAGTACAAATTATTTATTTTTACGATTGTAATGATTAGTTTACAGATAATTTTAAAAACGAAATAATATTGTAGAACATCTATTTTATTCCATTATAGATTCAAATGTTCGAC
This sequence comes from Cardicola forsteri, assembly GCA_025895645.1. Lineage (NCBI taxonomy): Eukaryota > Metazoa > Platyhelminthes > Trematoda > Strigeidida > Aporocotylidae > Cardicola > Cardicola forsteri. The sequence goes on along the minus strand of JAKXYG010000534.1, from coordinate 785,221 downwards.
TATATAAGTACTTTGTTAATAAAATAATTTAGAAAGCGTTTATTTAAATAACGTTTTTTAATTGCAACTTGATTACAAGTTGCTTGGATTCGATTACTTGTAAATTGTAAATAACTAGTTACTTATTCAAATAAAATAAATAACTTTTTGTTTACATTGTTTTACTTGATTTAATTATCTAACACATTAGTGCTCATTTCAAATAATAATCGGTTTTCATATTATACTTTTTATTAATTTATGTATCTTTAAATTATTGTCAAACAAGACTAAAATATTATTTTTTACATTTTGAAGATTTATGCGGGTCTATCTCGTCTGTTTCAAACACAAAAGATTAATTTATTAAATTATGCTCACATAGTTTAAAATGTTTTAACTTCATTATATGCGTCTCTAGACAAAATAGTCAGATCATCAAGGTCATCACAGTTATAAATTAGTATAATGTAAATGTCACTACCAGTATATTAAATCACAAACGTTAAATAATTTAAAAAAATGGATTATATATATGTATAAATCGTAGAACATTTGCTGCATATAACGTAATTAACAAACTTCTTTAGCAACCATGGTTTACAAACAAAACTCACTTTCATTATACATTAAAGGTAAATTGGTTTGCAACCAAACTTTGAATAAATTTATTAACATAAAACATCAAAGAATATGCAATTTTAGTAACTTATTTAATTTTTATAAAACATATATACATAAAATATTTTACCATATCATTTATCATTAGTACACAACTCTTATTAAATAATTAGTAACAACTAAATATAATTTATTTTAAACCATAGAAGTATTTTACACATTGATTTCTGAATAAATTATCAATTACATTTTGCGAATTCAAAATATTTTTGTGGTCTTTCATTAATTAATTCCTTTTCTAAATTTATGCATGAATTTAAATTTATAAGTATATATATATATATATATAGTAGACACGTTTTTGGTGCCACCATCAATACTAAATGCAAGTCTCTTTTTAACTGTGCTAAATGTCAACTTATTGTTAAATATTTACTGTAAAACATGTAGGCATTATATACAATAAAATGTACTATTATTATTATTATTATTATTATTTATTAACTTAATTTTTTTGTAGATATTGTAATTTTTTTTATTTTTTTCATTAATTAACACAGTTTATTAAAGTTTAAAATGTAATGTTCTGAATTGTAATAACTTTATTTTACTTATAGTAGAATGTTTTACAAATTTCCAATTATATTTATCTAAAATGTTCTATTTTGTGTTTTAAACATAAATTTAGGTCAACATTATTAAATATATAATAATGAAAAAAGAGGTTTCAAATAAATATGTAGTAATACACAATTTTATACCGACTCACTATTTATAAATCCTTTGATATACCACAAGCGATACACAATAAACAAAGCAGTAAATTCTGCAAATGTTGAAGCTGTATCAATTTCTTTTGTATAGTGTGTAACTCCACACAATTTTATTAAGGATGGCAAAAGAGAAGATTGTCTTGGACGTATTGCATAGCGATGTACATTGTACATGCACAATGAAAAGCAAAAAGCACATATAAGTGAGTCTATTAAAAACAATAAATTTTTACACCATCTACGAATTCCAAATGCCCAAATTTTTATAATAATGTCTATAAAAAATAGAACGAGTATCATTAAACTAATGCATTCTAACGCTAGTTGAGCATCATATATATTTCTTTGAGTATTTCCAGGCTAAAAAATAAAATAAATAATTTTTTTAATAAATAAAAAGTATAAACAAAATATTAATTTCATCATTTAATTATATGCTTGTTTTTTACGTAGTAAAACGAAGCATTTGCATTTTTATACTATATATACAGCATTTTGTATTTTATAAAATTTCTTACATTTATGCTATTTTTCAAACATTTTACTTTTTGTTTTTATTTTATAATTTAATTGTTTTACAAGAATTATTTTTTTAGCAAATAGACATTTGATGATGCTAAACAAAAGTTCACATTTAATGACGATTATAGCAATCAAACTCATGTCCACCCAGTTTGGAGTTCAACATCCTACCAACTCGGTCAACCAGGGATAAAATATATTAATAATTCTATATTTTTTGGTTACTAAATTAAAAGTTACTGTTTATTTTTAATAAATTTAAAACTGTTTTTTTATGAAAAATTAATTGCATTTAATTTTATATTTATAAAAGGCAAACTAAATATATATTAATAACTCACAGGTACTCTTAATGATTCTATTTCCAAAATTAACCGAATTAATATAAAAAATATTTCAAATCCAGTTAAACCAATAATTGATAAAAAATATTTTCGACTGTTATACAACCTTTTTAACTGTTTTCGATTATACGTACATTCTCCTGGATTCCTAACACCGATTCGATGTTTGTTAGATTGGGTTAAATTTGTCTTTAGATCTTCCATTTGATTTTCTAAAAATTGAGCATGTTATGCTTGTGGTTCTAGTGGATGAGATCCATGTAAATGCGAAATGTGGGGACTAATATATATATATATATATATATATATATATATATATATATATTATAGAGAATTTATTAATAATTTAAATAATACGTCTGTTTATTTTATTAAAAGTTGTTTACTTCAAGGTTGTTTAAATAAAACTTACAACTACTAAATATAGTTTAACAATATTAAAAATAATCAATAATACTACTTTAGTTAACATCTTTTACTCAATTACTGCACTTGCAACTGTTACTAAAACGGTAACGTTTACATAAATCAAATATTTTACAATATCTTTAACTATTAATCACAATTAATTAATTAATTAATTTTTTTAAAACAAATATGTACACGTTTTTAAATTTTTCAAATACCTGGTCCACAATAGTTATAATTAAAATTTATGTAAAAATTAAGTAAATTCAGTAAAATAATTACAATATTATAAATTTAAGTACAATTAATATTTTTAATTTAAATATAAATGTTCTAAAAGTTACTTTTACTAAAATATCCATACCACTAACTTTAATAATAATAAAAATAGTAATAATAATAATAAGTAAACACATAAAATAATTAAACAATTTAAAATAATTTTATTGTTTAAAAAAATAACAAAACGTTTTTTTGTAGTTATGTGTTAACTTAACTGTATAAACATTTTTTATTTTATGTTTATTATTTTGAATGTTTTACAAGAAATATCTTTCGGTAGTAGACATTTTAGTGAACCCGAACGTGGGCCCGCATTTTAGTGCCGGTGGTGGACTTTGAACCCATGCCCATCGAGGTCCAATTTTAAACGCTGTACCGCTAGACCACCCCGGCATAATATATTTTCTTTTATTTAACTAAAATGTCTCAACATAATATACTTTAATTAATACATAACAGAACCAATAAAAAATAGTTAATTGGATTTTATTATTTTAAAAAGTTACAAGCATAATTAAAATAACTACTAAGATCTAATATATCCTTTTAAAAATAAAATTTAAAATAATTGCTTTTTTATGAACACTATAAACTGATAAATTCGTTTATGTCTGGAACGAAACTGCATTAAACTTTTTTTAAAATAAATTATAAAATTGAATACAAAAAAATTTACAATAAAGCACAATTTGTAATTATCTGAAATACACTAACTTTATATTAATTTTTAATAAATTATTTAAACGTAAATAACAATATAATTTTATAAAGTATTTAAAAACATATTATAATCTAAAATTAATTAATTTTTATTATATCAAGCGCGAAATCTTTAACTTACAAAAACATTACATTTATACAATTTTTATCATATAGCTCAAACATTATTGCAAATATTATTTTTTGAAATAATATGTAAATAATTATGTAAACAGCTTTCAAAATTAATTAAAAAATAATTAATTATCTAGTGCAAAATCAAATTCTCAAAACCCAAGTTAATAAACAGAAAAGCATTAACACAAAAGCTTAAAATAAATTATAAAAATAATTGCTTAAATTATTTTAATATATTTTTACATTTATTATCTATTCTTTATTTGTATACATATTTGCTAGTACAATTTAATTTATCAAAAATAATTCAATTAATATTTGAAATTCCAAAAATGGACAAAACATAATTTTTATTTAAATTAAAATTTAACTTTTATTATAGTAAGTATTTTTAATATATATTTTTCAATATTTCTAAAAGCACGTTTTAAAATATTTTAATAAAATTTAGACATGCCTAGTACAATTAGGTAATGTTTGAAATACTAATTACTCTATTAATCTTAACAGCAAAACGACACATATGTAATATATATATATATATATATATATATATATATATATATATATATATATATATATATATACAGTAAAATTGGTTCCAAAAAGGGGCTGCGTAGTCGGTTTTACTAATTAACCCAATGTGGCGTTTTGAAGAGCAAGGGGAGTCACTTGCTGATGAAATGTGCGTGTAAAAAAACCAGTCGCAATTTTACACCAATATACAACGTCTTTACTAATTACGTAAAGTAACAAATAAGAACGTAAAAATAGAACCAAAATAGTTACCGCCAAATTTATAAAAATGAACCATGGGTAAAAACCAAGAATCGAAATGGAAGCGGAAAGTAAGGTGCTAATCGGAAGTGTTCAACAGCGTAGGAACGGTTGTTTATATAGCTGTTCCCACCCATATAACCTGTTAGCATTTAAAAAAAAGTTAATATTTTATCAATGGGTTTTTAAAAAAATATCTTTATTTTAGATATGTCAGATTCACTTGAATAATAAATCTGACAATGTATAAATATAAAATTGTTAACAATATTATTTTCAATTCCTAATAAACAATAAATAAAGCTTACTTAAAAAACAATTTTCAATAATTTGATTATGTTCTATAATATTAAAAATGTGGTAAAATATTATTTAAAATAGGTTAAAACTTCTAACCTAAATAAAATAAAAACGTAACTTATTTTAAATTCATCCATTTTTATATACACAAAAAATAATTTGTTAAAATAATTTTTTTATTAAAGTAAGATGATTAATTTTATGCATAAATATAATTGTGTATTTTTATAAAAAATAAAAACTGTCTTTAAGAACGTATGTAAAATTTAAAACCTTATAACACATAAAACAAATAGTTATTGCAATTACAACATAAATAAAAACAATTCTTCTTATATTATACTTTAATTTTTTATTAAATCAACCACACTTTAAATATTATATATATATATATATATATATATATATATATATATATATATATATTTATATATATATATATAGTATGTAAAATATGTACAATAAATTAATATTTAACATTTTTTAAAATGTTAATTATATAAATGCTTTTAAATAATTAAAAAATAATTAATTTTCAAATTGTAGATTACAAATAATACAGCAAACTCACGGAGTCATATAATATTTATAAAGTTGTTAAAATTCAAGGTGAAATTATATACAAGTAGGTTAAAAAAACAATTTTGTAAAAGTTTTTTTATTTACATTTTATTTTTAATTATAATATTTTACATGTATATACTTAAAATTTATTTATTATTTTTTATTTACAAATTTATTTTTTATTTAAACTTTTAATATAATAAAAATTAATGTGTAAATTTTTAGTTCAGTTTTTAATATCCGATTATATTAATTTTTTTGTTAAATTATTTTAGTTTTTGCAAATGTTATTTATTTCTTATATTTCAATTTTTAGTACTTGAAGTTGAATCGATTTGATACTGTCATAAATTTTTTGAGTACATGTTGACGTATATATATTATATATTATAAAAATTGGCAATTTTCTATGAGAAAAAGAAATATAATAATATAATAAATGAATTAATTAATTTTATAAAAGAAATTTTAATTTAACTAATTTATAACTGTTTTTATGAAAACAAGAAAGTATTACACATTAGTTTATTTATTTTATTTTAACTTTATTTTATATTGTGTTGAATAAATTTTAATTGCATTATTTTTGTTTTTACATTTAAAATTAGTTATGCATTAGTTATGCAATATTATGTTACAATTTTAACTTTGATGTAAGTTTTGTTATATCTCATGTCTTATCTGATTAGATATTTGTACGAAAGTACTTTACATCTTTATTTTTATTTAATAGTAATAACTAAATTAATGTCAAAATATTTTAATTGGTACTTATAAAATACACAATAATTAAGTTTACTAGTTAGAATGTGCAATAAAAAGTAAAATAAAAATAAAAATTTAATTTTTTATTAATTTAATGTGACTCCATTTAAGAATGTGAAAATAATAAGAACAATTTAATAAATACAATATAAAGTTTTTAACAGCTTTATAAAAACATCTAAAAACAATATTAATTGTATTATTTACTTTATAATAATATAATAATTATTTTTCTGATAAAAAAATGTTTATAAATGTTATACAGATTTCAGGTAACAGGTTTATACACGAGTTAAATAGGAGGATACTCTTTTTGATCTGATATCATGAGTGAAAACAATAGATAAAAACAATAAAAATAAAATATTAAATAAAATTGTAAAGGTAGTGTTTATCATAGGCAATTTTAAAGTCCTTGAGAGACGTGACCGAGACAACATGTAGGAAGAAACTGTTTTAGGTAGAAAAAATCTTAGAGGAAAAATAATAAAAACGGGATTAAACTCTAGGTTTAAAAATCTTAAAAAGATGTTATCTATGGAGAGGACAAATAAATGCTTAAATTGATTTAAATTAAGGAGTTTGATTCAAAAAATAAGACCGCCCGGAGTTTTTTTTCTTGTAATGGGAACAGTCGAAGAGCATATATACGCTTAGGTTATGAACATTTAGGGTGTGGTCTAGTGGTACAGCGCTCAAATTCGGAGTTCGGTAGAGATGAGTTCGAATCCCATCGTCGATACTAAAATGCGGGCCCACGTTTGGTTTCGCTAAAATGTCCATTTGTGAAAAATGTTTCTCGTAAAACATTCAAAGTAGCAAATCTTGTAAAGCTTTTCTGAACCTTGTAAAGTTTGATAATGTTTGCCCTTAAGTTGGGAGACGTTACTTGAATACAGCATTTAAAGTGCGGCTTGATATATAGTTGATAGAGTAGCCGAGTGCAGTTAGCAAGGATATTTCCTAAAGTACGTTTAAAAAACTTAGTTCGTTAATAGCGCATTACCTAGTAATCACTTATATATGTTTTTATTATCCCGTTATAACAGTTTGGATTTGAAACCCCAGATTTTGACATCATCAGCATACAGCAAGATATTAAATTGAAAAATCGAGGATTAAAAGGTGTTTTCTCCTGTTTAACTCGCGTATAAACTTAAAACCTAAATCGAGAAAAAATTGTTAAAAAGTAAAGGGCCTAAAACTGATCTCAAGGGGACCCCTGAAGTAATGTGAATATTCTTGCAAATTGTTCAAAATGAAACAATTGCTCAAAACAAATTGCACAATTATACAAAAATACCAAAAATTACGAAAACATTTTTAAGCACGATTTTTTCAAATCGTACTAGTTCAGATATTTGAGCAACGCTAAATACATAATTGACACAAAAATCCACACTAAAAACAGTACAAAAACAAAATAAGGAAACATGTAACAACGAGCAAGCGATAGACAACAAGCAACTATTGATCAGCACGTCACGCAAGCGTATCGCAATATATTTATAAAAAAGTAATTGTTAAATGTAAGTTTTGTAATTTTTTATTATTCAGTTTGTTATTTTTTAGTATTTTAATAAATTTTACTTTAACATTTCAATTATGAAAAGTTTGTTTTGGTTTAGATTAAACTTTAATAACAAATTTTTATTTTTATAATTAAAAAAAACTTATAAATTAAAAATAAAATATAATTTAATATAATTCTAATAGTATAATAATTTTAAATTAATTTGTTTAATTGTTGTAAAATCTTTATTTATATTACAAATAAATTAAACAATTATTCGAATTATTTTTTGTATTACAAAGAATATTTTATCATACACATATATATATATTTAATTAAACATTATTTTTTTAAATAAAACAATATTTAAATTACCTATAATATTAAATGCGTATTAATTGCTATCAAGTTAAATTATACTTTTTATTGTAATGTAAGTTGCCATAATATCTATATATATATGTATATTTTAAAATATATTTGAATATCTATTTTTATATTTAACAATTGATTTTTAATTAATTTGTTAATATATATAAAAAAAAATACAAATTAAATTTTACTATTAATTTACTGTTAATATTTATGCTAAGTAATTTTATACGTAAAATTTTTCACAAAAATTTATGCATATTTTACTATATAAGTTATTTACAAGCGTGCATTTTATTATTTTATTAATATTTATTATTAGTTTTAATTAACTAAAACATCTAATTTTTTAATTTTTGTTAAAAATAAATGATTTAAATTGTATTCTATTTCTGATTTGTGCATATAATTGCTAGTTAATGTCAGTATTAGTTATATAAATATTAGAAAATTTTATTATAATATTTAGATAATAAAAATTACAAATAAACTATTTTAAAAAGGTAAATAATTGTAAAAATTTATTTAAGATATTATATGCATTATTGTCTTATTTATTTTTTTGAATTTTAAAACATATATTTTAAAAATACTGTTTTTGTGCATTACGATAATTTTTAGACTAAAAATATAAAAATCTTTAAAATTAAATATATATTAAAAATCAAACTGTTTAATTTAGAAAATGATATTAATAATATTAAATGTTTAAGTGAATAGTTTTATGTAACATATGATAAAACATATCGGATTTAATATGAACTGACATATGTATAAATTGGAATTTAGAAATATAGTAAAAATATTGATTGCAATAAATTATTTTATTATAATTTAATAAATTTATAAAATTAGTTAAAATAACTAAAATTAATAATTTATTGTATCTGTTAAACAGTATTTTACAAAACACTACAAAAATAACAGGCTAATTGAGTTATTAAAATACTTAGTATATATATATATATATATATATATATATATATATATAAACATAATACATTATTTTACTTAAACAATATAATTAACTTTTTAATAAATATTTTTAAATGTTGTTAAAATATATGATATATTAATTATTTATGTATTTTATACAAGTTATTTTAATTTGTTTTTATTATTTACAAATTTTAGAAAAATATAAAATATTGTGTAAATTAATGTAAAATTTAACAAAATTTTGCAGTAAGTTTTAAAAAAATATAAAAAACTTTTTTAAATTAAAACATAGTTGTTGTGCGACTACGTCAGGTAAACAAATTGACGTTTTAAAAATTATCATTTTGTAAAATAACGTTTATTAATAAAAATTAATATATTTTATATAATAACATTTAAAATTATAAATTTATTTTATAAAAACATAATTTTAATCAAAAATAAAAATATTACATTATAACTACTAAAACCGTTGTTTTAAAATTCTAATTATTTAATTAAAAATACTTTAGCATGTACGTAATTTATTAAACAAACTTAATGTAATTATACAATATACAATATTAAATAATAAGTTAAGTAAAATAAAAAGTTTATTAATATATACTAATCGCAATTTTAAAAAATTACGTAAATTGTTAACAGTTTCATTATTAAAATTTGAGTAAAATTATTAATAAATAAAATAACGTTAAACATTATAAACAAAATACAGAGTTTATTTTATTATTTTTTAATTACTAAATAATTTTGTGTACAATGCACTATAAAATATTAAGTAATAATTGTAATTGCTTAATTTAGATGTATTAATGTGCTGCATATTTAATTTAAAGTTTTAAAAATTACTGTTTTAGAAAGATAAATTTATTTAAACATGTTTAAAGAGGTTTTATTTTATTAAATAAAAAACAAAATATATAGCATTAATATTAAAACCATTAAATAAAAATTTAGAAATATATAATTAAAACTACAAATACTTTAATTAATGAATATTATTTGGTATATAATATTTACTTAGTTTTTACAAAGCCAGTATAATGTTCGTTATATATAGATTTTATTTTAATCTTGCAAATATGATTTTAGTGTTTTATTTGTAATAAAAAAATAGTTAAATATTTTTGATTAAAAAATAATGCATTTCATATTTTTGCTTTATACTAGTAAATAACTTAATTTTTGTTAAATATATTTAATTATTTAAAAAAATTAGTGTATTTTATTTTTTTTAAATTATACAATAAATTGTTTAAAAATTAGCATTTTCTTATGAGTAAATAACATAATTTATAAAAAATGATATTGTTTTTAAATTATTTTTTATAAGATTTACTAAATTTGTATTTTTAATTTTTAATTTAATTTTAAATACATATTAATTATTTTTTAATAAAAACCTACGTAATTACTTTACTGCATTAATTTACCAAAAAGTACCAGTAAACAAACATATTTACATTTTGAGTAAATTAAATATGATATATATATATATATATATATATATATATATATATATATATTGCATTTAATCAATATGTTTAAATAAATATAATTAAAATATAAAATCGTATCAATTTTTATATTTTATAAAATGTTTAAACAAATATATTTTTATTACCAGTAAAACCAAATGTAAATTTTTAAAATATTTTTTAATGTTTTTAGTTTTAATTATTTTATTTTTAAAAATGTTTTATAAAATTAACAAAAAGTAATAACTAATATATTATATTGTTAATTTTTTTTCAGTGTTTATGTTAGTCGACGCATATTCATATACATAACTAAGCTTTATTAATGTAAATTTTTAATTTCTTATTAAAAAAGTTATAAATTATGTTATAATTAAAATTACTAATAATAAATGAAATAAATATTAATAAATTAAATAATATTTTTATTTAATTATGTTTTTTTAACATATAAATTAACCTGTATCTACTTAATCTCAATTATAAATCAATATTATAGGATTATGCGTATATATCTTGCTAGAGCTAAAAAACATTATAAATAATTAAAAAATAATTTTACTGTTGTAAATTGTTTTGTCATAATTTTAGCAAAATGTTTAAAAACATTTAAAACATGTTTAAAATAATGTATCAATGCACACCTTAATATTTGTAATTTATTCTTTAGTATAGATTACATTTTACTATATGTTTGTACATGTACTAATCGTACATTTATTTGAATGTTATTATTTGTGTTTTGAGCATTTTTAAACGGTATATTAACAACATGTAAAGTGACGGATTACTTATAAAAAACACTTTTTATGTTATAAAAAATTTAAATTTTATAAGTTTTTGTTGATATTTTAATAAACTTGTATTTAAAGTGACTGACAGAATCTATTAAAAACAAATAATAATATACAACTTAATAACGTTATAAAATTTGTAATTTTTATTATATATATATAATTATTTGTGTAAGTAATCCATTTGTTAATAAAACATATTTGTTTTTAAATGTTAAAAAATTGTGGTATTTTGCTTTATTAGTAGAATCAAAGTTGCATATTTTAATCAGAAATTATTTTGCAAATCATGTTAGATAGTAAATATTACCAAAACATTATCTAAAGTATGCATTAGTAAGAGTTAAGTGTAGTTAAATACTATAAAATATTAGAATGTTTTAATCTGCAATTTGATTTTCTTAATTACAGTAAGGTACGCACAAAATTAAATTAATTATAATAAAACAAATTTACAACAAAGTTTATTAATTTATATATATTGACATTACAGTAGGCAATGTATCTCATTCAAATTAATTTTTTTAATATTTTTGTTTTTAATATAAATTATTAAATATTTTTTAAATAACCAATTTTTTTACACATTATAAAATTTTAATTGATGCTCTACATTTTTTTAAAAATGTATGATCTTGATATATACACTGGTGATGCGATGCATTAACTTTAACTTTTTTAGTCAAAATTTATTAAATATTAAAATACGTAATTTATTTACAAAAATAATTATTTAAAAAAATATTTAATATAATATTTAATATAATTTAATTTAAATTTCTAAAAATACTAATTTTTAAAATAAAATAACTGCTTATACATACATACAAATTTACACTGTTTTTTAAATAATTAATTTATTTTTAAAATATTTTAATATAAACAATATCATTTTTGTAGTTACATATTATTATTAGGCCGGGGTGGTTTAGGTGGTACAGCACTCAATTCAAATCTAGGTAAGTATGAGTTCGAGCTCCACTACCGGTACTAAATGCAGGCCTAAGTTAGGCTTGGCTAACATATCCATTGTTGAAAGATGCTTCCCATAAAACAATTAAAATAATGAGCACTTTTTCAAATACATCAATAATATTTTTAAAACAGTTAAAAATTTTTACTATAAATTTAAAAATATAAAATATAGTTAAGTTTACATTTTTATTTTGTAAAGTAAAAATACTTAATTAATAATAACCTATCTGTTATGTAATACTGCATTAATGTAATATTGTTTAAGTTAAAAGTTTATTTCTAGATTAAATACTTAAACTTTATAAATATTTGCAAAGATTACACTAATTTAATTAGATAAGTGTCAATTGTATACAATGACTTACAATAAGAAAACCATAAAACTTATGTAACAGAAAAAATTATTTATTATTTTTATTGTTATTATTATGTTTTAATAAAAAAAATTGTTCAATACGTTATTAAAGTTTTATTTATTTTATTAGATTTTTAGAAATAATGTTATTAATTAATTTGCTAATTATATTCTAAAAAGATCGTTTTTGTATAATATTGTTTATTATACACTGAGAAAAGAAAATCTAATTTGTTTTAACAATTTTTAAATCAATCTGGTTTATATATAGTTATTTTTTTAGAAATCTTAATTTGCATTAGATTTTGGATGTTAGTTATTAATTAAAACTTGTAATAAAAGTAAACTTAAATCAATCAATCATACTTTACTTCTACGTGTAAATTGTGTATAAAATAAAATAAATCTCTTTTTCTATATATATATATATATGTACAATATTTAATGATAGATATAAGAAAGTAATCGCATTATAATATTTTACAGCATGATGCTTTACAATATTATTAAATATTTAAACTAGTTTGTGTACGCTTATGTAAACGTTATGTAAACTTCTAAAAACATTTTAGATTTAAAATAAATTTTTATAATTTGTGAAATGCTTTCTGTTTATAAAAATACAAAACCGTATGTTTTGAAAAAATTACAATTATTTAAAATAAGGTAAATTAGATTTTATTACCTAATATATATAATAAAATTACAGTCATTACAACAAATACCACAAAAATTTATAAAAGAACTAATCTAAATTAATTTGCTTTGTCTGATTACTTATTTTGTAAACAAATATAAAGAATTAAAAATAATGTGACGTAATTAATAGTTACTTTATTTCTGAGTGAATACACTTAGAAATATTTATTAAAAATGTTGAGTTGATGTAAAAATAATATTTTAAAAACTACTTCTATTAAAACGGAAATATTTAATGCAATTTACATTTTTTTTAATAAAAAATTATTAATTATTAATTTATTTGCTTGAAATTATTATTTAAAATTACATTTTAATTCTTTAAGTTTATATTTCTACAGCACAAAAGTTAACGTTGTTGTTACTTCATAATTAAAGTTTTACTTATATAAAAAAATAATTTTTATGTTAAATAATACAATAATATAATATTAATATATAATAATAATAATAATAATAATTATTATTATTATTATTATTATTTGTTCGTTAAAAAATTATTGTGTAGCTAAAAAACAATAAAATACATTAGTTTTTAAGTTATAAAATATAATTAACACAAATTTAGTTATTTGCTAGCTAGAAGCAGAAAAATAATATGTTTTAAGTTTTTAATCACAAAACGTTTAGCTATTTTTTATTACAAAAATGAAGCATCAGATATATAGTTTATAATGATAAAATAAAAAAATTTTAATATTAATTAATTTTAATTGTAGCTGATCAAATGTTGACTTAAAAAACGGATATATTACGTATTAAAATAAGTTACTGTGTATATAATATTTTATGCAAATTTATAAATTTGCAGTTTGATAAAATATACGTATGCGATAAATATTATGTTGTTTTTATAAAAAGTATTAAATAACTCTTATAAAGAAAATTATATTAATCAATTTAAGCAGTGATATTTTTGTAATAAAATATAACATTTTATACTAAAATATAATTTACTTATCCCAGGGTCATAATTGTTTATAGAAACGATAATCTGTGTTATAATTTTGCACAATTAATTGTAATTGTATTTGAATTTATTTTGTTTATATAAAAAACTTAATTTAGACATAATACGAGCTAAAATAAAACTAATTATAATTTTGAAAATTGCCATTTAATAGTTCTAATATTTATTATACTTATTTTATTTTTTGTATAATAAAACTTAACATATATAAGTATATTTAAATAAAAAATATTTGTCTAAATAAATGTTTTTGCTAAAATTTAAATTACATAAAACTGTATCAACATTTAAACCAAGTGTATACCAAAACATCTCAGCCAAGTGGTTACAAACACAAGACATTACATTTGTTATTTAATATTTAGTAATAAATTATGCATAACAAATTTAGAAACCCTAAAAATTAGATATGTTTTGCATTTTTGAAAACATTTAATGTTATATTTAATGTTGATAATTTTACTTAATCTTAAATTATGAGTCACTTAATATTTTATGTAATATTTTTATCAGTTGCAACATACATCTATATATTTATATTTTAAGTATTATATAATGTTGTATATTTTATAATTAAAATGACGTTTTTTAAATGTTATCTGATAACTAAATATGCTTTAGTTAAATAATTACTTTTTTGCGGTATCTGATCTGATGGCTGTGGATGCAAATAATAAAAAAAATATTATCTGTAATAAAATGGTAGAAATAGAAACTTAAATTTATATTTATATTTAACTTTAACTTTAATAAATTTTAGTAAAATGTAATATAATACAGTCAATTTTTAATTATTTACAACAGAACCAATTTGAGTTTAAAAGTTATAAACAAATAATAACATTAACATAATTTAAATTTTTTTACATATATGATTTACATTTTATTAATTAACACAGACAAAATAAATTAACATAAAAGTCTTAAAAATATTAATTTGGTGTTAAAAACGTTTCTATTATACACAAGTGTTTTCAATTTTCATTATATTAGGGTTAAATCTGCTTTACTAATTGCATTTATAAACATATATAAATTTTTAAACATATTATATATATAAATAATTTATATAATACATATTTCATGAATCTTAGTATTTATTATTATTTAATGTTTGCTATTTTTTTGCGAAGCCGAACGTGGGCCCGCATTTTAGTGCCGGTGATGGGATTCGAACCCCACCGAAGTCCAAATTCGAGTGCTGTACCGCTAGACTACCCCGGCAGTAGAACACGAAAACTGAATTTTAACTTGACCCATTATAATATTTTAACGTATTTAACACTTATTGTTTATCTTAAACATATCTAACATTTATTAATTTTTTAGATAATGTTTTACAAATCTTTGTAAAATATAGTATTTACAAAAAACAATTTCGAACCATAATATACCATATTTGTTATAGCAATAAAACACAATAATTTATTTAAGAGAACTTAGAAATAAACACATTCTTTGTTTAAAAAAAGTATTTTATTAACTATTAAATATATGAATATATAAAGGAAATCTTACATAGATTATAATATTAACAATTCAAATAACATTAACTATCTTTTATTAATTATGCCAACCACTTTGAATTTGAGTCTATTAACGTACCTATATATTCTTTTAAAACTCAATTTTTTGTAACATAAAGCTCTCTATAATTTATCGAACAATTAAAAAAAAAACATAAAATTAATAACACTTGAATTCGGGCTGTAACAAATTGACTGTACAAAAGTGCTCTTTTTGATTAACAAGTTGTTTCCAATTTAAACATGTTAAACTTATAGTAAATAGTAAACTATGGTAAATAACAACTTACCAATATTAAAGTGTATCCTGCAGCTGTATATTAAAAATGTTGTTAGTAATCCGAAGCTTTTTGTAAAAGTAACAAATAAAATAACTTGTTAAACAGTTTTATAATTTTTTTATTGTCTAAACTGTACTTAGCACAAATCCATTTTTTATAATTCCTAACATTTTTAGTGCATTAAGTGTAAAGATAATATACGGATGTAAATTATTTTGCAAAATATTTGTGATCCCAGTAAACTCCACATCATTACATAACTCTGGAATGTTAAATCCAAAATTCGTAAATGACAGACACACATTTTTTAATTAGTTTTCTAATATTATAAACAACTTTTATACATTTTACATAACTTTATTAATCTTAATCTTTGTTTATATCTAAAAAGAAGATGTATTACAACAGACTTTCAATTTAAAAAAAATTATTCATTTTTTGGAAAAATAATATTATGCATTATTCATTGTCTTTAAATTTATTTTTTAAGTTTTGTTTATTTAAAAAAATAATAAATAAACATATTTTATGTTTGTACAATCCACTTTTACATAATCTGGGGATTGTTCACTTAAAACGTGTTTTTTATACATTCCAAATTATTTAATCCTTTATGTCCATTTTCTAAAATTTTTAAATAATTTATAATCATGAGAGGTCAAATAACAATCCCATGCAGTCTACATTGACATGATTTAAAAAAATGTTAAATTTGTAAAATATGTCTACGCACTAAACACGTTTTTTTATACATTGTTTGGAATTCTATAGACGTTTACACCATTTATATAAAACATTTGGCATTTTTAGTACTAGATAGAGTTCAATTAACGACAATTATCTTTTACTAAACTTGCACATTAAGTAAAGAAATATAAGGTTATATGTAACAAATTACCAATTTTTTGTACGTAAACTAAAAATTAAAAATGTGTTTAACTTAATTTTTTTTAAATATTTGTTTTAAAACATTTTATATTAAAATAGAATAATTATTAACAATTTTAAAATATAGCGTAAATTTGCATGTATTTATGTAAACGTTTATTTTATTTTAAAAATTATTATTTTAAAAAATAAAAATTTGATAAAATGAAAATAATTGTTTTATTAATTATTTTTATAAATAAAATAAATATTTTATCATTTAAAAATTTTAACTAGAAATTACCACCAAATGTATCGACGTCACACAATTTTTAAAGAAATGTATTGGATGTATTAAATCTTTATAAAGTATAAAAAATTATTACTTTAAAAATATAAAGTAATTTATTTTGAAAACAAACAAATATATATATATAACTTATATATATATATATATATATATATATACATATATATATAACTTAGGATGATTTGAATTTATCGCTTAATGCAAAAGTAATAATTATAAAAAATAATATTATTTATTATTAAAACAATAATTATTTTTAAAATGTTTTTACAAATTTAATATTAAATGTAAATTTATGTGTTTAATATAAAACAATAATTTCGTTTCGGATTTACAATATTTTAAATAAAAGTTTGTATATTTTATTATTGTTAAAATAATACAAATTATTTAAATATTTATAATTACAACAGTTAAAACAATTTCTGCGTTAAATATACATATCTCACTTAAATTTTTAATAGGCATATTATTTAAATAAAGAATTACTTTTTATTATACAATTTACAATATTACATTGTAAATAAATACCACTATAATTTAAATAATATTAATTATAATAAAAAATGTTTTTTATTAACTGGTAAATGTTACGGATTTGTTATTCCTGGATGTAGATGTTGTGTTAAAATTGAAAGCGGTCATGCTGTTATATTTTAAGTTACTACAAATTTTTAAAAATTTTGTTTGTTACTTTGAATGTTTTACGAGAAACATTTTTTAGCCCGCATTTTTATGTGTTAAAGATGTATTTTGTCATTGTTTGTATTTTTATAAGTAAGTACTTTATTTATAATACTGTTTATAGACAATTCGGCATATGGTTTTAAATAAAACCATGGTATATTAATTAATTTGATATGTGCAGACATTATTAGTCTATTTAGATATAATTAAAATAAATGTTTTATGAAATCAAACAAAACGTTTGACAAAATGTTTAAACACATGGGAAAATTTTGTTCTACTATGTTTGTTTTAAATTATGGGACTTTGTTAATGTATTTTGCCTCATGCTGATTCTTAAAACAAAAGGATTTTGCAATAATAATAATAATAGTAGTAGTAGTAGTAAAACACAAAATACAATTACACGTTTCTGTGATATACATTTTAATAATAGACTATCTATTAATTGTTTAAAAACGGTGTTGTGCACCAAACGACAAAATTATTTGTTTATCGGAATTAGCAAACATGCATTTAAATTTGTTAATTTTTTGCATGTTTTCGAAGCGCTTTTAGTTAAAATAGAAAATTTAAAATTGATATTAATGTCAGATTTAGAAATACAATACTAGTTTTCGGTAAACCAATAAACTATGTTTATGTTCTTTTATTCATTTAAAGACAAAATTTTAATTGTATCTTTTAACTCTAATTCAGCTTCATGTTAAAGTGAGAAAAATAGAAGGGATTTAACAAAGTAATAAGTGTTTTTATTACTAACGTTTGAAAGCATTTTGAAAATTATTTTGCAGTTTTAAATAGTATTTATTAAACCAATTATGACCATTATATATATATATATATAGCACTTTAACTTAGTAAGGACATTCTGGGATATCTTAAAAAATATAAATGTTTGTATTATTTGAAATAACTCGCTACATGTTGACTATTTTGTACTTTGCATTTAACCAATACAAGGTTTGATAAGTATAAATATTTTTCTAATTGATTAAAGTACAGGTTATACAAAGTTAGCTGTGGACAGTATTTTGTTTTTGTACCCCCAACTGTTAATTTGTTTTAATTTGCGTTTTATTGTTATAAAAAAATGCAAAAACCCGAACAAAGGGTTAACTTAATTTTGTTTTAACAAATACTTTTGTTTAGTTGTTTTACAATTAATAAAATTGTAGAAATTATAAAAATATGCTTTAAACGTTACTATAAATGCTTGTAAATTATGCATTATTATTATTATTATTATTATTATTACAAAACCATTTTGCTTTAAAAAATGAGTATGGGGCAATAAGACAGCAATTACAGTAAAAAATAACAATAACAACAAAGTTTCGTAGTTCAAAAAGAACATGAGACAACAAAATCCTTCTATGTATTTGAACATTCTGCTAAAGGTTTTGCTTAATCTCATAAAACATTCATTTCAATTAAATCTTCTCAAATATTTCTTAGCCAAGTTTTCTGTGGTCTACCAACTTTTCTTTAACTATTTACAATTGACCATTCTATAATAATGCATTCCATACATTACAATTTAAAATAAATGTTTATTATTATTATTTTTTTAAAGTTGCACAATAATTATTATAATAAAAAACGTTTTTTTATATTTTATATTATTTGTTTCTTTCTTTATTCTTTATTAATTCAGTAACTCTTTATTAATTGGTTTTTTAAGTAGTTACAAAATAATAAAATTTAAATTATTTTAAAATAAAAAAATAAAAAATGTTTTAAATTTTTTTTAAATTTTTTAGCTTAATTAAATTTCTTAAATGTTTTTTTAATAAACACTAACTATCATGGCTTTAAGAATGTAACATTAAACCTAATTAATTAATAATGCTTATATAGTGCAGAATTTTAAATTAATACTTTAAATTTAGTATATTAGTAAAATGCATAAAATAAAATATTTTTTACTTTAAGACAACAACTATTATTAAATAATACTTTTTAAATATAATTAAACATGTAAAATCAGAAAATTACATTTTAAATAATAAAACTGATTTTTAATAAAATAATTAAAATTATAAAAGTATTAATAATTTATAAAAATTAATTTGATTTTTGACATTTTGGCATTTAAAAAAAATTATTATATTTTTGATAATAGTTTTTTTAATTACACGTCATTTAAAAAAGCAAATAATATCCAATATTTTATTTTAAGATACATCAAAATAAACGTTACATTATTTAAAATTATAAAATAATTTTGCTGTAAAATAATAAACATTAATAAAATTGATTTATCTTTTTTAAACGTTTTATTGGTTTGAATTTATATTAATCAGTATAATGTAAATTTTATAAATTATTTATTGTTAACTAAATAAAATAGCTAAATAAAAGTTAATTGGTAGATAAAGTAAATTTGTTTGAATTTTAAAACAAAATAATTTAGCAAATGTTTGAATAAGCATTTAAACACAAACTGTAACAAAAATATATTTGAGTGACGTTTTTTATTTTGGTAATCATGCATTTTATATTGTCGTTAAATATATAATATTTTTTTCGCTTTTATATTGTTGACAAATCATCATTATTTTTTGCATCTATTTTATTAAAACAGTTAAATAATATTAATAATATATATAAAAGAACACATTATAATTAAGTAACTGTATATTTTATTACAAATATTTTTAATTTTTTACAATTATAGTAATGTTATATATCTATAATATAATTTTATTTGCATAAAATTATTTTTGTTTTTAAATAAACAAATTAAATTATTAGTGAAAAGTACTATATATAGCATATTTGTATATTATATTTTACTTTTTTATTTATTCTGTTAATTGTAAACATTAATATTTATATTCAAGTAACCTTATGTGTTTGCTTAATTTAATCAAATATATTTCGATTATTTTAGTAAATGTAATCTATTTTACAAAACCTGTTAGTTAAAGATTATTTATTATTTCTTGTGCACATTCTATATTTTTAGTATAATTTTTTAAATATCAATCTTGTTTTAAATTATGGACGTATAGTTATATTGATTTTTTACATACAAAATTTAATACAATAATTTTTAATTTTAGGCACATATAATGTAATATATTAATAATTACAATGGTACTTTATATATATATATGTATATATATATATATATATATATATATATATATATATATATATATAATATTAAATTACTTCGTAAATTGTTTAAACGTTTAACATAAATATAAAAGCGATATTCAAAAAATTGCGTATTTGTCAAAATAAAAATTGAAAAAACACGTTTTATCAAACATTTAAGTATTTATTTGCGTGCATTAACTGTAATACTTAACGAAGTTTTATTTTTTTATCTAAACCTGTTTTTTGTTTTAATATTTGTGTTTGGAAACTTAACAACGAATCATTTTCAAGCAATTATAACATACACATTTTTAGTTGTTAAAATATTACTATGTATAAAATGATATTGTTTATACTTGGTTTCAATTTATTTGGTCTAATTACAAAATGAAGAATGTTTTATTCCATTCAGTATTGTTTTTAATTTTGTAAAAGCTACATAAATTGTTTCCCAATTAATTAAAGATTGTCTATTTTAACAATCAACGGTAGCAAAGTGAAAGCACAAATACGATAGCAGTGTGAAACAAAATCCAAAAAATCTGTTTTTGATATAAAAATTATTTAACGCTGAATCGTCAACTTATATAGGCAAATGTAACTTTTGTCCATTCTATTATATTTGACAGTCAGAATGATCTTTAAAAGAAATAAATTAACTGTTGTAAAACGAAAGTGCTGTGAACAAATTCTATTATATAAAACAATATTGCTGCATTATTTTCTTTGAAAAAGGAAAATTTTGTACTAATTATTATTTGTACTTATATTTTTATAAAAATAAACATTTAGTTTCTATTTACATTAATTAATTTGCGCTGATATTTTTAAGAATAAAGTTACTACGACTTGCAATTTTAAATCTATATTTAAAGTTCATAAATTTTAGTGTTCTAAATATACCATAAATATTTATTTAGTTAAATCAATAAATGACATAGATAAACATCTTTAACGCAGCGTAACTTAAAATAATAATTAGAAACTCTTGGTTAAACAATCCAATAACTAAATACTACTACTATTATTAAATGATATGAGGATTTAACTTATCTGCAGAATAACGCAAACCTAATATTATTTTTATTGTATTTCATTTTATTTATTTAAAAAATGTTTTTTATTTGTTTAATTGTTACTGTTCGAATGTTTTTAAAACAACATTTTTAGCAAGTAGACATTTAGCAACGCCAATCACGGGCCTGCATTAAGTAGCAGTGTTAAGACGCAAATCCATGACCATTCAGTGTTCTGTCTACCACTGTACTAATTCTGTCACACGCACATAAAAAAAAATTCTTCAATTTATATATCAATACATAATTTTATTGAAAAAAATGGTTTTTGTTTGATTTGCTTCGAAAATGTATTTGGATCACAAGTATACAAATTGATACAAATAATAAAATTTAAAATAGACTAATTACATGTTAAATTTATAAAATTATCTATAATAAAAGTTACGAACAAATTAATAATTTAAATTTAACTAAAAATAAATCTTTTAAAAAAATATTTGTTTTATATAGTTTTATTTGTATAAAACTGACAAGTTTACTTTAAATTTTTGATTATTTGCTGTTACAACTCACATGTAACTCATGTAACTCACTTTATTTCTTTAAATGAATTTATTTTTGTTTTTAAAAATGATCGAAAATATGTTTAAATTGTTTTCACGCCGGTTGCCCTTTATATTTAAAAAAACACGCATAATAATTTTAAAAAATTAAATTCCGCATTTTAGAATAATTTGTAGTTTCAATTTGAAAAAATTTACATTTATATAACTAAAAATGTTATTAAGGTTTTTTTAAAATTATATATTTAAACAAAAAACAAAAATAAAGTCTTTTCAATAATTATTAACTTGGTTTTGTATTTATTAAAATAACGCAATTTTTTTAACTTAACTACAAAATAATGTTTTAGTTATGTAGTAATTAATTAAATAAATGTTAAATTTTATTTTTTATGCATTTTATTATATTTTTAAACATATATAATGTAGTAATAAAACAATATAATAATATTGTTACAATAATACGATATTATAATATAATAACAATATATATAATAACTTAATAATATACTATAAATTTCTTTACTGGCACGAAAGTCGCATTTCTACAATTGTTTTTAAACAACACAAATCTTAATATAATAAAAAACATGTATAGTATTTTAACAAAACAGCTTAAAAATACAAGTGTATAAAAAAAATGTTAAAAAAAATTTTGAAATATTATTTTGCTAATAAAAATGACTTGATAGCGTCAATATTTACAAAAATTATAAAAAATAAATATTACTTTAAATTTTAAAACAATTTTTTTTTAATTTTTACTATTTTAAGTATTTTACGGACAACATTTTTTAACAATGAAAATAATAGCAACGGGGACTAGCATTTAGTGCTGATAGTGAGGATTAAACCTATACCCACCCAGATTTGAATCAAACAGCTGAACAGCTGAACAACCTTAGTACATGTTTATATATATACAAAATAGAATCCTATATAGACTTACTAAGATACTTCATAATATTCAGCACTTGTTACTTATTTTAGACATATTTAATACTTTTTAATAAATACCTTAAGTAATAATTTTTCTATATATATATATATAATGTATACTACATTATACTTTTTAAAATAATGTTTACGTATAATTAGATATACCATATACTCAGCATTAAATATTTTTAATTTATATTCTAAAGGAAGCACACTACTAAATCCATTTTAATATGTTTTTGTAAATAAAAAAATATTTAATTCAAACACATTTTATTTTAGTTACTTGTATAAGTACACCCATTTTAACAATTAACGCAAAAAATTACAAAGGTATTAAATCTAAATTAATTTGTTATGTCCAATTGTTTTTTCGTAAAAACAAATATCGGGAATTAAAAATAATGTCTAGTGCTTCATAGATCCTTTATATATACTTAGAAATATTTATTTAAGAAGGTTGAGTTGGCCAAAATAGCATATTTTAAAAGCTACTTCTATATTAACGTAGATAATAAGTTAAAATTACACAATTTTTATAATAATTAGTCTATTATTATTTTGTGTGCTTAATTTCATTAAAAATGAACAATAACTAATTCTTAAAATTGATGTTAAACACACATTCAAATCTGCTCTGATTGTGATGTCATAATAATTATCAAAATAAACATTTAATTATTCTAATGTATATAAATAAAAATAATTAAAAAAAATTTTCTTAATTTTAAAATAAATCTAATAAATTATTATTTACGTTTAACCTTGAGATTCCGCTCACCCGCTATTTCTGCTTTCTGATTGCATTGTTTTTGAAATGGAGAATAGTGATAGAAAATGTTTTCATCTCACCAAAAATGAATACCGTGTTATTAAAGAATTAAAAATGAATGATTTTCACCGAAAAGATTAGCAGATTTATATAGAGTTAACCTTTCAATAATTTATCGGATTTTCAACGGTCAAAAACCACGAAATTATAATAATGTTGGAAGAAAACGTGTAACAACAAGTACGGATGACCAAAACATTATTATAGAGTTAAAAATATATATAATAAGCCTATTTCAGAAACTAAAAGAAATAGTTTAAACAATTTTACATATTCCACTATAAGAAACAGAGCAATTGAATCCGGTTTAGCTCTACAATCACCGAAGATTAAGCCATTTATTACCAAAAAACAAAAGTATGACTAATTAGCCTTTTGTAAACTATGCAGTGAACGACACTTATGTTATTGGCGTTCCGTATACTTTGCTGATGAAACAATGATTCGGGATGAACCATTTGGCTTTAAAAACAAAGGGTTGTGTGGGACAAGTTTTTTTAAAAACATTCACTCCCGGTTGTTAGAAAGAAAGCTCACCCTCAACAAGTTATGTGTTGGTTTGGTATTAAGTATAATCAACCTATCAAATGGAGAATTATATCTGGTACTTTAAATAGTAAAAAAATTATTTCAGTTATGAAGGATGTTTTTCATTATGAAATGCAACACACTTACACGGGGGTTACTACTGTTTTTCAGGACAATGCTCCATGTCATACGTCCAAAAAGGTAACGTCATATTCATCTAACTTCACTATATTTGCTTTATATTTACATTTAGACAGTAGAGGGGCTAAAATCAAAAAAGCTATCTTTTACTCAATTGCCACCTAACAGCCCAGATATTAATGTTATTAAAATTTTTTTTAGTATGCTAAAGCGCAATATCAATAAGCATACTGAAATTGAGGATTTATGTGAACGTATTCGGTTTGTTGTTTAATATGAGATGAAACAAAAATATATCAACACTCTCATTGACAGCATTCCAAAACGCCTGGATCAGGTTGTTTAAAAAAAAGCGATCACATAGATTATTAACTTTTTTGAACTTTGTAATGTCCTTAATCATTTGGTAACTGAACAAATTGCATGTAATCTGTATTTTTATTAATAGTTGATGTTATAAATCATGTTAATCATTTTACTCCATTTCCGATTTTGCACCCGTTGATATTTTATATAATTTTTTTTATTTACAATATATATGCATATATAATTATAGTTTTTTTAATTATTATATAGTATTGTATATTTTATAATTGAAGTGACGTTTCTCTGTATGCTATGTAGTTGCTAGAGAGGTTTTAGTTTAATAATAACTTTTTTGCAGAAATTGTTGTAAGGGTTGTAATATATTATTTATTACGTAAAATATATAATAATAATAAATGTAACTATTTTATTTTTTATGTTTGTTTACTTTGAATGTTTTACGGAAAAAGCATCTTTCAGCAGTGAATATTTTAGCAAAGCCAAACGTAGGCCTGCATTTTAGTGCCGGTGGTGAGATTCGAACCCATGCTCACCCAGATTCAAATCGAGCGCTGTATCACTAGATTACCTCGTAACAGCAAAAAATGTAATTTCTAAATATTAAAATGTTACACATATTTTAAATAAAAACATATAATATATATATATATATATATATATATATATATATATGTACAAAATTTAACGAATTTAGTAACATAAACCAGTTATTGATTAAACCTTTGGAAAATAAATAATTCATTTATTTCAGAAAACACTTTTTTAATCATATAAATTTACATACTAATTTAGAAAACATTTTAATATAAATATGCAAATGAAAATAAATGAGTTTACTAATTTTATTTTTATCCTGTTTCTAAATTAACAACTATAAAAACGTGTTATAAATTATACATCAATTTATTTAATTTTTGATATTTTAATGCACTTATATCAATATTTAATTTTAACATTGTTTAAGTTGTTAATAATTTAAAACGATTGCAATTATAACTTCAGTTGCAGTTATGTAAAACAATTTTAAATAAAATATATATATATATATATATATAATAAATTTATATATATATATATATATATATATATATATATATATATATATATATATATATATATATATATATATATAATTTTAATGCTATCAAAACAATTTTTATTACTAAAAACAGTTTAAAATTTTATTAATTTAAATGTTAGTATAAATTAAGCAAATTAAAATAAAAAATTGTGATTTTTTACAATATAATACATATAATCTTTTAAAAATCTTAAATTTTAATTTTAAAATATTAGAACGCAACTAAATATGTATCAAAGAGAAAAATGATTTAAAATTTAAATTATTGTTAATAATAAACAACTAAATAATTAAAAATGTGTTAAAATTAAATTGTTAATTATTTTTTTAATGTTTAAAATATAATAAGTTTAAAAAAAGAAAACAATTAATTAGAATCCTTTATTTTATATTGTTTTTTAATTTCTTTATTCTGTTTATACATATATATATATATATATATATATATATATATATATATATATATATATATATAAACATGGATTAAAAATACAAAATTAATATTTTAGTAAACACATATAAAACCGTTTACCTGTTTGATGTGCATTGTTTATTAATGTTACAATAAAATTTGTTCAAATAAATAATATTAAAATAGATACAAATGTAAACAAAGTTCAAACATTTAGAATTTTTTTTTGTTAAAAAATATTTCGTTGTTCTTACAAAGTGATATAATTATTTTGTTTATTACAGTATGCCATATTTTAAACATTTTAGCAAAAATAGTAAATGTATTATGATTTGTAAGTTGTCCTTTACTTAATCTAATTTTTTGAATGTCTGTTATTTTTAAGAACATTTTTTTATTAATAAATAAATTATAAAAGTTTAAGTGTTAAAACAAAACTATATATTTTAAAATTAAATATAATAATAAATTCCACACTTTCGTTTTTTAAAATTAATTTGAGGCACATTGACTGATAAGTCTTTTAGTATTATAAAATAAATTATTAAACAAGAATTTAAATGTTATAATTTTTGCAAATTACAAAATATTATATATATATATAAATATATATATATATAATGCAGGCCCTCGAATGGATACTCTATTCTAATTTACCTTGACTACATATATAACTTATTTTTATTTGGTATCATTATTTATTTTATTTTTGTTTATATATTTTATGTTTACTACTTTAAATGTTTTACGAGAAACATTTGTCAGCAGTGAGCATTTTAGCGAAGCAGAACGCGGGCCCGCATTTTAGTGCCGGTAATGGGATTTGAACCTATGCCTACCGATGTCCAAATTTGAGGGCTGTACCGCTAAACCACCCCGGCACATTTAATAATATATATTTAGAAATTATATAAACATATAAATTTATTTTTATTGACATATTTTTTTTAATGTTCAATAAATAACAATAATTCGTTTTGTTTGAAAGTATATCTAAATAACTTTATTTTAAACGTTAAATATATAATCATAGCTGATTTTAGCGTGTTTTAAAATCAATTTTACCAGAAAATGTTACAGCCACTAATACCATATTTTAATGCAAGATCTATTGTTAATAAAATTGTTGATTTGCATTTATTAATTAATGCGAAAATTAATGTCAAATAGTTGTTTTTTATCAATGCAAAAATCCTGGTTAAGCAAATACATTGATGATGACCTTATGTTACTTGATAATTATATGATGTGATTAATTTATTTAAATTTTTACTTTGTACTTTTATTTAATATTGTTTTGTTTAATGGGACTAATTATATATATAAACCTTTGGTAAATTTTTTTAATTAAATATTTTTATTATACACTCAAAAATAAATTTTTGTTAAGTATTATACTTTATTTTGTACTAAAATAACAATTTTATGCGATTTTTACAAAATAATATTTTTCTGACCTAACACACTTAAGTTACAGCATTATTTATTAATAAACAATTAAAAAATAAAAACAACAAACCGTTAATATAATTTTCCATAATAATTATTATTGTTACTGTTGGTATTATTACTAATATTATTATTATTATTATTATTGTTGTTGTTGTTATTGTTATAACAATGTTATAATACTAACCTAGGAGTAAACTCAGTATATATATAAACAGAATAAATATTATAAACAATTTAATAAACAGAGTTTAAGTACAATACAATATTTGTTTATTAATTATAACTAAGATATTGGTTTTATTAGAAAACCATTTATTTTAAAATCACAATTATGACAGTACAAATTATTATTAATATTACAAATAATTAACAATTTTATTTTAAAAGCGTACTTAAATATGTATTGTTTCTAACTTTTTTTGTTTTTAGTTATTTGACTTTTTTATGAATACTAAATAAAATGCATGTAAACGATCAAAACGAAATTGTACCAATTGCAAATGTAAATGCACAACCTAAAATTTATTCAAAACGTATAAAATTTAGAGTGTCAATTGCTTCAATTTTGCATTCAAAAATATTTCAAGCCACAATTGTTTTGCTATGTGCTTTGGATGGAATGTTAGTTATTTGCATGCTTTTATTAGAAATTGAATCACTGAAATTAAAGGTAACTTAAATATTTAAAATTGTTATGTTTAATAAACAAATATCTGGTCTATTAATTAGAAAAAGTAGATTTATTTAATTTAAATAATTTATTTACATGCATACATTTTTAATTAAACATATATAATAGGATGCATAAACAAATTTAACAAATTATTTTTAATTATTTTTGCTCAAAGGATATAAAAAATCTGTTTTTTAACATTTAAATTTTGACTAATTCTTAATTTTATCATGCTTATATATATATATATATATATATATATATATATATGGTGTGTGTAAAACAAATATGTTTTAATAATTTGTAGTTTTTTAATAAATAAACATTCATTTAAAAACGTTAAAAGTTTTTATAAATTAATTTTTATACGTTATCATAATGCTAATTGAAGTGTTTATTTAATAAAATATTTGTAAACAAATTATTTTTTAATTAAATACTCAATTTATAATAACTAGTTTGTATTTCTGTTATGTTTAACACTTATTGGTATTATAAATTATTAGCTTATAATTGTAATAAACAATTATTATAACTGTAATTTATTTTTACTGAAGTATTTAAATTAATAATAGTAGTAATAATTATTTTAAATATAATTATTAATTATTAAGTTTTTTGTTTAATATACAGTAGGTAGTTAATCTAAATCGACCTAATACTTAAAGCAATATTGTTTTCTACTAAATAATATCATATTTTTAAATTAACAAAAAACATTTAGACATTATAAAAATTCAATTTGTACAAAACATTTTTTTTAAATTTGCGTGACTTTTAACACACGCGCTTATTGCGTTACCCAAAATATAATTATTTTTAGTTAAAACATTTCAATGTTAAAATAATTTATTTATTTATTTATAAAAATAATCAATAAAAAATTTTTTATATAGTTAATTTTGACTTAAAAAATAATTATTGTAAAAATAAACGCTTATAATTTTACATTATATTTTTAAATAGTTTATAATTTAATGTAAATAATTGTTAATCAATTTTTTACCCAAATAATTACAAAAATAATTTAACACAAGGTTAATATTTAATTTTGTATAAAAAAATTTTAAATTTTGGTCGATGATTACTTATTTCCACTTAGTTATAAATGATCGGCGTCGTTATTTGACCTTTTATGAAAGGTTATAAAAGGATTATATTGATACCTTAATAGATTTGTATTTAAAATGACTGATAGAAATTGTAATAAAACGTGAATATTATTTGGAGTATATTAACATTATTAAGTTTGTAGCATTTAATTTATATATTTTTATATTTTAGTCAATAAAATAGTAAATTTAATGTGCTATTTTTAGCAAATTATGTGTTTGATATTAAGATTTAATAAATGTTTTTAAATAACGTTTTATTATCAGGATAAATATTTTGTATATTACAGTTAAATTGCTCTTTGCAAATAATAGTTTCTATAAATGGTAGTTAACTATTAACTAAGGTATGTATTAATAAGTGTTAAATATGTCTAAGTTAAGTCACATGTATCCTAAAATATGACCGTTAGTCAATTTTTGATTCAGTTCCGTTTATAACTGTATATATATATATATATATATAACAACTGGTAATACTTATAAATATTGTATTGTAGAATGTATTAATTTAAGTTAATTGTTATATATATATATATATATATATATATATATACATATATGTATAAGTAGATGTCAAAATTAGTGCAGTATAATTAATTATAATTTAAAATATAATTGAATTACTCGCATATTAATTTTACCAAAGCGTTTTTATGCAATACTTCAGTAGTGTCAATAATAAAATCTTATTAAAATGTTTTGCCACAATGTTTACCAAAATCGAACGTCGATAAACAACCATAATTGAAACAAAAAAATAATAAATGCACATTAATTATTTGTTTTAAAATAAATAATAATATATAATGTGTATGTGTGTTAGAAAATAAGTAATAATATGTATAAATGTAATATACATATTTGACAGCATTAATAGTATTTTGAAGGTTTTGTTTAAAAGGAATATTTGAGGTTGTTTTTTTAATGTTATGAAACTCATTTTTACGTTACATAATTAATCATTTTAATAATTTTATTTTTGAAAACTATTACTATTAAAGACAGTAAAAAGTATTATACTAATGTTAAATTATTAAAACATAGTGGCACTGTATAAATGTGACGTTTCGTTAGTCAAAAAATCTGCATTTCGTAAATTTTTAAATAATAAGTTAATTTTTAAAAATATAAGTCAATGTAGTTTAAGTAACTATTTAATTTTGTAATTATTTATATTGTCATTGTGGCTTAAATAGTTTATTAAAAATTATATATATATATATATATTGAATGTAACTGAAGTAATTACTTTATGTCAATGGCTTACCGTTGTTAATTTAATAATATTTTTTAGGAAAACATAGGTTTAAAATAGTTCAGTTACAAAAATATAAACTTTAAAAACATTTATTATGAATAATTTTGAAATATACAATTGAATTTTTACGCAACATATGTTTGTAAATAAAACTTATTTTTTATTGCCTTTTAGACAGTTTTGTACATTACAATAAATTTGTACAGTATATTTTACTATTTTTGTGTTTTACTAAAGTTTTTGTAAACTTTGTCCTTAAAAAAGTGACTAATTTTATTTTTACCAATGTTCAAAATAGGTCAACTGATAATTTTGAAAAGGTGCTTAATGTTAACTTAATTTAAATTTTTAATTTAATATTTTTTGTGCAAATGTATCAAAATTGTATCTTTTAACTAACGAGAATATGTAAAAATTATTTCATTTCATTTTCCTAATATTTCTGTATAAAAAATAATACATGTAAAATAATTAATTACTTAATTTTTAATTATATTTTATTAATAAATTATTAATTTTAATGTTACTTTTTTGTAATTATAACGGTGTCTATTAAACAAACTTTTCAGTAAAATAATACAATTAAAAAATTAAGTATTTTCTAACTGAATATACATTTTCTTTTTTAGAATAAATTAAAAATCAATAATTTTGTAACCAGTTGGTAAAATAACTAAAAAGGGATTATTAAAAAAATTTACATGTTGAATGGAATGTTAAAAAAATAATTTTTTAAATTAAAAAACGCCTTTTCTAATTAGTAGAAAAATTATTCTTCAAGTTTTAAAACTAACAATTGATTAATTTTTTGAATTATAAAATATAATTTCCAAAAAAGTATTTATTTTCTAGTAATGCTTTAAGTGTGAAACTGTAATGTATTTCTTTAATTGTTAAACATTAATTTGGTTTTATTATAAAATAAAGCAGTCAAAGTCTTCTTTCTTTACAGCTTTTCTTTTTTTATGAGGGGTCGCTGTTTCTAGTTAGCATTCTCCATTTGGTTCTATTTGTAGCGTCAATTTTTGTTAGTCTTTTTTCCTTTATATCGGCTTCCACAGAATCTAACCATCTTTTTTTTGGTCTGCGACAATTTTTTTTACCTTCCATTTCTAATGCTATTATTTTCCTCGTAATGTAGAATATAGACGTACTACCTTAACCTTTTTAATTAAATGTTTTTATAAGCTTCAATGATTTTCAGTTTTTCTCTAATTACTTCATTTTCTATTCTGTCTAATTTGGATACTCCCAACGACCATCAAAGCATTTTCATTTTTACTAAATTTAGTTTTCTTTCTTGGGTTTTCTTAATACTCCACGTTTCTCATCCGTACATTAGGGTTGGTCTCACTGCGGTTTTAAAATTTTTACCTTTTGTTTTTGTTGTTATCTTTCTGTCGGACAGAATCCCTGTAAAATATTTTTATATTTTTATTTTTTTACAGCTTTTCTTCTTTTATGAGGAGTCGCTGTTTCTGGTTAGCATTCTCCAGTTGGTTCTGTACATAGTGTCAATTTTTCTTAATCCCTTTTCCTTTATATCAACTTCTACACAGTTCAACCATTTTCTCTTTGGTCTGCCACGATTTTTTTTACTTTTTACTTCTAATGCCATTATTCTCCTCGTAACGTAGTTTTTTTCTCTACGTAGCAATTTTTCAGTGCCTTCATCCATTGCTCTAACCGTCTTTACAAATCCTCTTGTTTTCTATCGCATAAGACAATGTCATCTGCAAATAGCATACACCATAGAGATTCCATTTTAATATTTCTTGTTAGCACGTCCAGAAATAAATCAAACAAATAGTGCTAAACCCTGATGTACACCAAATTTTAGTGAAAACTCATCAGTCAGCCCCACACTGGTTTTTACCAACGTTTTTGCGTCATCGTACATATTTTGAACAATCTTCACCTACTTTTCAGAAGCACCTTTTTCTCTCATGCTCTTCCACATTTCTTGTCTCAGAATCCGATCGTATGTTTTTTCTAAGTCGATAAACACCATATGAAGTCCCTTCTGTTTCTTTCTGTGTCTTTCCATTGTTGTTCTTAGAGAGAAGATTGCATTACTTATACTACGTCCAGGCATATATCCAAATTGTTTTTCTCTATTGTCTGTTTCTTTGCGGATGTTTCCAAAAATAATTTTTTCCTAAAGTTTTAAAGTATGTGACATAACCTTTATAACCACAGTCTTGAACATCTCCCTTCTCTTTGTAAATTGGCGTGATAACACTTTTTCTCCACTCGTCAGTCATTTTCTCTTCGTTCCATATTAAATTTAGCAGTTTAGATAATCTGTCAATTCCATACTTTTCCAAACATTTCCAAGCTTCGATAGGTATTCCGTCTGGTCCTAGAGATTTTTCATTTTTTATCTTGCTTACTCCTTTCATAATTTCTTCTTGGGATATTTCTTGTATTACGTCTAGATTAGGTGTTCCATTTTAAATCACTGCTTCAAAATTTTCTTTATTTAACAGTGTTTTAAAAAATGCTTTCCATCTTTTCTTTATTGGCCCTTCTTCTGTTAATACTATTCCACTTTCATCTTTCATTTGTTTAATATGCATCAGGTTTTTTGAGGCTTTATTTCTGGTTTTAGCAACACTAAACAACCTCTTCTCTCTTTTAGGTGTCTCCAGGTGTTTATACATTTTATTCCACACTTTTGCCTTTACCACTGCTACCGTTGTTTTAGCTACCCCCTGCGCTTGTTGATATTCCAACTTCTTGGTTTGCAATCCATTTAAGACCCATTTCTTCTTTTTCATATTCTTATCTATAATCGCTGGCTAAACTTCCACATGTTATTACCAAGATTCTTTATCTGCAGGTACTTTTTTCCTAGATGTTAACTCTAGTACCTTTTCAGCTGCTTTGGTAATCACTCTGCTGCTCAATGTCCACAATTCCTGCACTCCCTCCGAGGACTTCCAGTTTTGTATGACCTCGTTTTTAAATTGTTTAATTAGGTTCGTTTCCTTAAATTTCCACCATTTTATTCTTGTCTCCCGAATCTCCGTTACCTTCTTTTGTTTGTTTCTAAAACTCATTTTTATTAGCACCAACCTGTGTTACGTAGTAACTCCTTTTCCATTTATCAGTTTGCAGTCTCTTACCCGCTTTATATCTGTTTTCCTCGTTGCTAGGAAATTTATCTAGCTTTGTCTTCCACCGCTCTGATATGTAACCAGTTGGTTTCTCTTTTTCTTAAAGAATATGTTGATCAAGGCCATGTTTTGTAAAACCATACACTCTATTTTTACTACCTTAAATGTTTTACAGGAAACATGTTTCACCGGTGGACATTTTAGAAAAGCCAAACGTGGGCCCCCATTTAGTGCCAATGGTGGGAATAAAACCCATCTTTACCCAAGTTCAAATCGAGCGCCGTATCCCTAAATTACCCCCGAGTTATTTTTATCAGTATAATAAAAGATAACATTTATAAGCATACCATACTATTTTTTCTAAGCTAATGTTTTACTTGAAAATAAAATTTAATGGTAGTGGTTTAACAATATAACCAAGGATACACCAAAGTATCTAAATCAAGTAATAACTACAAAAACAATTACTTTTATTATTCAATATTTGGTAGCATAAAGTGCAACCAAATTTTTCCGTAACTATGGAAAATGCATACATATACTCTCTATTATCTTTAAAATTTTATGTTAAATTTATATATTTTTTATAAACAATTTAACACTTAAAGTATTTTTAATTATTAATAATGGTATATAGAGATCCGCCTACACAAGATTAGAGATAAACCAATTTAGGCAGTCCCAAGTTTAAATAAAAAAGGGTTTCTGGCACAAAAGGCATTATGTAATAAAAACCAAAACTAAAACTATTTAATAGTTAAATTGCTTCAAAGTGACTTAATACAAAATCAAATAATTTATTTATTTTAATTTTATTTATGTTTGCTACTTTGAATGTTTGCACGAGAAACAACTTTTAGTAGTGGACATTTTAGTGAAGCCGAACGTGAGCCCACTTTTTAGTGCTGGTGATGGGATTCAAACCCATGCCCACCGATGTCCAAATTCGAGCGCTGTGCCGCTAGACCACCCCGGCAATATTTGCAGACTACGGGATGAAACCAAAACTAGAATTGGAAGCGAGCCGAGAAATGGAAATAGACAGAAAGTAAAAATCTGTATAAGAAGAAATATAATTGTATTTTTGTTACAATATTATAATGTATATTTGTGTAATAAAACTAATTTTTATTGTAAATTATGTAACTATATACAACATTTAATTTAATTAACTACGCTAAAAGTAGGAATTGATTTATAAAAGCACGCAGTAGTCTCTATAAATAGGGGATGCGTTTTATTAATATTTATAATAACAACGATGACAGTTGTCGCCTTCTTATCAACACATTAACAGCATCAATGCTTAAACATCCATTTAGTTTTCTACTGCGTGTTATATTTTGTATAGCTAATCTATATTTTTGAAGACCGTTTCACTAATTACCACTTGGAAGGTTTGGTTTTCCTCTAAAAATAATGCAATAATTAATTTTTATTTTACAAATTGCAATTTTCAAATAACTTTTGAATGATAACCGATTAACATTTTATTCCTTATTTTACTTTTAGCCGGGCCGATTAAAATCCCAAATTGTAATGTCATCGTTTGTATTGGAATGTACAAGCTTAGCTATTGTATCCACGTTTATAATTGAAATTCCCATAAAATTGTGGGCTTTTGGATTTCAATTTTATCGAAATCATTGGGTTGAAGTGTTGGATGCAATTGTTTGCATTGTGAGTTTTGGCGTAGACACATACAACATTCAAAGACATATAACTCATGATAAATATCATCCATTTTATATATATACGCCCATTAATAGTAACCACTCTTCGCATGACCAAATAAAAAAATCTGTTCAAGGTACAATAGCTGATGCAGCTGGTTTGCTTGTTTTATTTAGATTGTGGCGTGTTATACGCATTGTAAATGGTATGTTCCATATTTGATTTAATTATAACTATGCAATTTCATTAATATAATTAAAATAAAAAATACTATTGTACTTATTATTAAAATTTTTTTAATTTATGTATATATACTTCTTAAAGAAATTTCTGCACAATAATTGAGGAAGTATTATTTTCGAATGATATTTAAAAAATAAACATTAAAAAATAACAAATGAATATAAGCAATATAAAGTATTCAAATTATATTTCTATATTTAATTAAAAATATTGATTTATAATTATACATGCAATAAAAGGTTTATATATTGAAATCAATAAACACAACAATTGAATATAAGTAGATGATTTTTATTGTTAAATTATTTATTGAATTTAAAAAAAATGTTTAAAAATTAAAATTATTCTTTATTAAAAACAAAATCAACTTTGTAATTATCTCATAATATACAACAGAACCAAAATGTAAACATTTTCAACATGTGCAATAAAAATTTTAAATATTTTTTAAATTGTAATTACTTAAAAATGTAATTATTATTCAAAAATTATTTAATTTTATTTGACTATGCTTAAATTGTAATAAAGTTTATTATTAAATATTTTCTGTACAATGGTACATATAAGAAGTTAAGTATTGGTTACTAAGAATAAAACTTTTTATTTAAAAAATACGTTAAATAATGCATTTCCGGTAAATAGTTACAATACAAACTGCATTGTTAAGTCAGTTCTATTTTGTGGGGGGTAGAAAGGTCAAAATATTAAGAAATACTTAAACAAAAAAGTAATGTACCATTTACATAAATAAAAATAAAATAGTTTTAAATTTTAAAATTAGATCAATTAAAACTCGGTTATTTACTGGAAAGAGTAGATAAAAAAGGTTTTATTACTATAATTATTAAAAGTTACATTATTTTTTATTAAGAAACAAAAATGCTACAATTATGTTTTATAAAAAATAAAATTTAATCGTAGTGAGGTTTGTTACATAGCAAATACAACAATGGATACAACAAAACAGGGTTTGATGTGCAGCAACTTTTAGAAAACAGTCATTTTAAGCTGTTAAAAGGGATCCCAGTTTTAATAATATTTGGTAATAAACATAAAACAGTTATTATATTGTAAAATTTATATATATATATATATATATATATATATTACAAATGAGCTTGACATAAAATAAATTAAGTAATAAAACATTTACAACCAAAATTGTCATATAAATGGTTACAGCATATCATATATATTTATTGTTTGTTAGACAGACACAGCACAAGTAAATTGTATAAAATAACGTAAACAAATTGGAAAAAAAATATATGGCAAGCGTTTTTTAGTTGTCAGTATTAGTAAAAATTATTTCCAAATCCAATGTACAAATTATTTATACATTTATTTTTAATACAATTAACTGCGTTTTTTATGACAAAAATAGTAATAATATTTATTTTATTTATAAACATTACTCTTTAAAGTTGCAAAATATTTATTTAGTTTTAAATTTACTAAATATTACACTTTTTCACATTAATGTTTTTTTAAGTATCGATGTTATATTTTGCAACACTTATTAGCCTTGAATTTGTATTTAGAACTATTTAATATCTTTCGTAATGACACCATTTTTAATATTTTATACCTTTAATGTTTTACATAGCAAAATATTTATTGAAAGCTACGCAGTACAAAAATAAGTAAACACTTGAAAAGGAATGCATTTAAAACACACTAGCATATATAGTAAAGTATAAACATTTTTCAATGTCAACTGTTTTCATATTGTCGGATAAAATATTCTGTATACAGATTTATCAAATTTTATAAAATAATAAAATTTATTTAGTATTTGCTTAATGCTATATATATAAATTAAATTTTTATACGGTTTTAAAAAGTGCATTCAATATAATTAAACACGGGTTGTTATGACCAGTATTGTTTGTAGAATTAAAAATATATTTTTAGATACGTCTAAAAACTCAATTTGTTCAAAAATAGTACTATTATTTATAAATTAAAAAAATAGTTTTAATTGGTTTGTGTATTTTTATCGAAATAAATTTATTCACAAATTATAATATATTATAAATTTACTGTATGTAAAATATTGGCAACTGTTAATTAGGTAGTGTGAAAAATTACGTTTTAATAATTTAATGTTACTAAAAATAATGATAAATTTTTGTAAATTAATATTAATTTTTGCATAAATATTGTAGCTATTTTGGTTTCCGTTACCGCAACTCAAGAAGGTGCCGTTCGCAATTTAAAAATTTCTTATGGTGTAGCACAACAACGCATTCAACAACTGGAAAAGTTACTTATCGAACACGACATTCCCTTGCCTTTACAAGCAAATAAAGTCGGCAAATTGGATTATAGCAAAAAGTGCTTAAGTTGTAATGATATGCAATTTAAATGAAAGCATAAATTTTATTTAAGCATCGATATATCTACATATATACGTTTGCATTTAAACAAAATTATTTTAGTTTTTTAAAAAATAAAAAATAATAATAAAAATTAACGATTTCAATATTTAAAAAAATTATTTATGATTTATAAAATTGATATTACTACATTTATTAAAAATTCGAAATATAATCTTATTATCTATATAATACAAATTAATTTATTTTAATTTTTTTTAATTTTTAAATATTTTTAAATTTGTATATTGTTTTCTGTTTTATTAGTATTTCAAAAATTGTCATTTAATTATCGAATATTTAGTCAATTTATTTTTATAAATCCCACACAATAAATTAGTTTTATGAATAAAATGTAAACACAGCAAAATTATTTTATATTATTTGTACAACTAAAAATAATGTTTTTTTAACTATATTTTTATCATTATATATAACTTTCAACATAAAACACATTATCAA
This sequence comes from Cardicola forsteri, assembly GCA_025895645.1. Classification (NCBI taxonomy): domain Eukaryota; kingdom Metazoa; phylum Platyhelminthes; class Trematoda; order Strigeidida; family Aporocotylidae; genus Cardicola; species Cardicola forsteri. The sequence goes on along the minus strand of JAKXYG010000534.1, from coordinate 745,959 downwards.
ATAACTAGGTAGTAATTCAAAAACATATATAGTTATATAAACCACAATAAAATTTAAAATGCAAATTTTTTAACAGACTTTTAATATCATATTTTCAAATAATCTTTCCACTTGTATTATTTACTGTGTAAAGTTTAATGTTAATACTATATATATATATATATATATATATATATATATATATATATATATATATATATATATATGTATATATATATATATACTACTTTTAACTCCAATATTAGCATAATCACTAAATATAATATTAATTTTAATGTTATAAATAAAACAAAACTTATGATATAAAAATTGTGCTAAATATTTAAAGTAACTATTTACCAAAAGAGAAAGATAGAATGATTGGCCAAGATGGCGAGTCTTTTGACTATCGTAGTAAAAGACAAGTTAATTGGTTAATTTTCAATAACAATGTGGCTAAATGTAGTTAGGGTTTTATAGGACATCAAGCTAGTATTTAAGTAAAGCCTTTTATGTGCACTACATTCTACAATAAATTACTTTTAGGTATAGCATGCTGTACTTATTATTATTATTATTATTATTATTATTAGTAGTAGTAGTAGTAGTAGTAGTAATCATAATAATAATAGTAGTAGTAATATTTATTACAAAACACTGCTTTAAAAATAAGCATAGAGCAACAATAAAAAACAACAACAACATCGCACAATGCAAAAAAAACTTGGGGAAACAAAACTATTCTATGAGTTTAAACATTTTGCCAAAAGTTTTGTTTAATTTTATAAGATGTTCATTGTAACTAGATCTTCTCAAATGGTTGTTAGCCACGTTTTCTGTGATCTACTAACCTTCTTTTACCACCTTTAATTGTCTATTCCAAAACCGTTCGTACTGGACTTTTAGGCGGTAAACGTAGAATTTTAGTTGGTTGCATTATCTAGATTTGTACGCAAGTATTCTTAACTATAATAATATTTTTATTTACAATAATTTATTTAAAATATTGTAGTGTCTTTATCAGTTACATAAAAGTTAAATTAATAATATGTATAATAATAAAAAACTTTGTAATGAAAAAATCTTCTTAAAAGTTTACCTTTTTAGATTCATGCTACTTATATGTCAAAGCGTTTTAGCAATTTATTAAATATTAAAATTTTTTTAAATAATTTTAGTTTAATGCAAAAAATAACTAATATGACGACTATGTAGTGTTGTAGCAATAATGAAGCAAAATGGTCAATAATATATATATATATATATATATATGTGTGTGTGTGTATATATGTATGTATGTATGTATGTGTGAGCACGCGATAAATTAATTTAATTAAAATTTGTTAAATTCCAGTACTGATAATTTTTTGTTTTTGTAAATAAATTTGCAAAATGCTATTTAATTTTTCGTATTTTCTAATAGTCCTCGTAATGTTTACAGGTGTTAAACTTGTTAACTGGGTAGTAATGAGTTTAAATACCGGTACCGTCACTAAATATAAAATTCGTGTTTAGCTTTGTTAAGTCTTCATTTAGTAAAAATTTTGTTTTATAAAACGTTTAAAAAACGAGTTGTATAATTATATTTAACAAAATAAATAAATGCGTTTTACCTTTTTGACATTGACGTGCATTTGGCTATATTTGAAGTTACTTTCAAGAAAACGTACAAATTACAAAAATATGTTTTTTATTATAGTATGTTGTAATTTGTTAATACCAATTTGGAAAAAAATAATAATTTATTAATACAATTTAATAAAAAATTACATTTTAAAATAACAATTGTAATGTAATGTTTAATAAATAAAATCAAGTCTAATCCCAATTAATTTGTATTTTTACACCTGAAGATTTATTTTAAATCACGTAACAATTTTAAGCAATAATTATTATTTTAAATCTTAAAAAATAATTTATAAACCACAAATTAAAATTTAATTAATTTATCTGTTTTAACTTTGTTTTAAATTAATGTGATTAAACTATTTTTTCAAGCAAAAAATGTTTAATAATACTTCAGGTATTCAGGTATATTCACGAGTTATGTAGTAGGAAACTCCTTTTGGTACTCGGTTTAAAATATCAAATGTCGACAAAAATAAATCTCAAAAGTTATGTATATAAATATAATAAAAATATATAAAAATAAACAGGAATATAAAATTTTAATATATTTGTGGAGAAAATAATTGTCATACGCCAATTTAAAGGAGTCAATGGATGGAGCTAAAACAACGTGGCTCGGTAAAAAATTCCACGCGGATATAATCCTATACGAAAAATAATTTAAACGTAACCGGGATCTTACTCTAAGTTTGGATAACTTAAAAGGGTGCCCCCTTCGAGAATCGTTAGCAGGGACGAGAGGATGTTCGGCACCATCTGACCTTAATAATTTAAAAACTAAGATAAGATTGCCCCGGGGCTTCCTATCTTGCAATGGAAAGAGTTTAAGAATTTTAATTGGTTTGTGTAACTTACATTCTTAAGCTGTCTGCAAATCTTAGTAAAACTGCGCTGTACTTTGTCTAGAATCTTAATGTCCGTTTTTAGGGAAGGGGATGTGACTTGGATACAATTTTTTAATGGGGTTTAATATAAAGCTGGTAGAGTAGCCGTGTACAACTCACAGGGACATTTTTTAGATTACGCTTACAGAACTTAGTGAGTTGAAACCTCTTAGAAGCTGCTATCTTGTAGTGCGTTAAAAAGTTTAGAAAGTAGTTGAAAGCAACCCCTAGATCCTTAACTGAATTAACTCGAGTGATGGGAGATGAGTCTGGTGCTTTAAATATATTACTTAAAGATTTACCAAGGAAGAAGTGTTTACACTTGGAAAAATTTAGAGGGAGTGCATTTGCTATAGACCAGTTGTATATACACATAATATCTAGTTGAAGTTGTTCAAGATTGGAACTCCAAATTTTGACATTATCAGCGTACAGCAGGATGTCAGAACGAACAACAGCGGGTAAGTCATTAATATAAATAATAAATAACAAAGGGCCAAGGAAAGACCCTTAGGAAACACCAGAAGTAATATTAACGGCTGCGGAAGTAATATCACCTAATCTTACACTTAGTTACCGATTGGAGAGGTAATCCCTTATCCAATTGAGGAGAGGAGGGCTAATCCCAAATGCTCTCAACTTATTCAATAATGCCGAATAAGGTACTTTGTCAAATGCTTTGCAAAAATCAAAATAAATGACGTCAATCAAATGAGAATACTCCAGCATTTTGGTAAGACTACTAGTAAACGTCAGTAGATTAGAAAAGCAGGATTTTGAAGGCATAAACCCATGCTGGACAGGGTTTATGAAGTTGTTATCAATTATAAAATTTATTAAATGAGATTTAATTATTTTTTCTAAAATTTTACTGAAAGCAGACAAAATGCTAATAGGTTTGTAGCTTTCAGCCTTAAATCTACAACGAAATTTGTAGATCGGTTTGATATATGCTAATTTTTAAACAGAAGGAACCTTGCTTTGTTTTAAGAAAAGGTTAAACAAGTAGGTAAGTGCAGGGGGTAATTTGGCAGCGCATTCTTTGAGAATTCTCAGAGGAGATTCTTGGAGGAAGATTTTAATTTAAAAAGGAGATTACGGACAATGAGAGGGAAACCTGATAAACACAAGGGACTAGTGAATGGGTCTTTTGTAAAATCCCCATTAAAAACAGATTAGAAGTATTTGCTAAAAGTGTTGCAGACTTCAGGCAAGAGAAAAAGAGACCTGTGAATATCCTTAAGTTGCAGAAAAGAATTGGTGGTCCCTTGTTTGTTTTTAATAAATTTAAAAAGCAGGCTTTTATCAGTCTTAGCTTTATTTAGAAGACTATAAATTCTACGATGCTTGAGACTAGTAAAACCAAGTACACATTTGTTTTATAATGCAAGATACTCGTGATAAAAACATGGGAGGCTAGTAGATTTCCACTTATAAAACTCGCGATTACGGAGTTTAATGAGTCGAATAAAACGCCGTGGGATCTTATTCGATAGCTGGGTGGGAGCACGAAAAAGGACAAAATGTTTAACTCCCGACTTAATAATGTTGGAGAAATAATTTCAGAAGTTATTAATCTTGTCCGTGGAAAAATAAACCCATTCAATATCCTTAAGATAGTTCCTTAAGCCCTCAAAATTAACATTAATAAAATCGGGGATAGGCGCAGAACTGAATTTGGTAATGGGGGCTGTATTAGGGAAATGCATTTTATAGGTTAAGACAGAATGGTCGCTTTTGCCCAGCGGAAGAAGAACATTCTATTAATTTTATTACATGATGGAGATTAGTAAATACTAGATCGAGACAGGAAGAAGAACAACCAACCCTGTGTCTAGTAGTAAAGGACACATGTTGGAAAAGTGCGTTCTCAATGCGTTCTCAACTGATAGAAGGGACGTTAAAGTTGCCTATGAGAACTTGATATTTATGAGGGGAAGCGAGGATTGAATAGAGTTCTTCCAATAAAACTTAGTTAGAAGTCTCGAGGAGGGAAGGAGGTCTGTAAAGAGTAAAGAATTTGGCCTGATTTCCAGAAGAGAGGGAGATAGAGATAGAAAGCAAGTCAAATCTATGACTTGTAGCAGCAAGAGGAGGAAGGAGAGAGTAGTTGAGGCCATTTTTAATAAAGAAGAGTCAACCACCATATTTAGTCAGCTTAGAATCAGACCAGATAATATTGTAGCCTTAGATTGGCAATTCATTATCAACTATATTCTCCGACAGCCAGGTTTCAGTAATGCCAATAATATTAGGTTTAGTTTCTAGGACTAAAAAACTTAACTCGGTGTGCTTATTAGGGAGACTGCAGGCATTGGTATAAACTACTTTTAGGGAAGAAATGCTGGAAGAAGAAGAAGCGGTTCTGTTCTTTTTAAACAATGGAGGGAATAGACACGGCTTTGGGGCGCTAGTAGAAAACCCTGAAAATCGGGGACGTAGGGCAAGCTATTTTTAAGTCTAAGGGGGGTTAAGTTGACTATAGGTATAGCAGCTAATTTCGGACAAGATGAGTAAGACAACGACGGGGTTTTACCAATCCTATCTGTTGTGGTGTGATCTTTATGTAAACGGATCTCTGGGAATTGTGACTTAACGGTCGACTAGTTACTGAGGATATCAGTAACAATATCTGAGATTTTAAAAAAGACAATAAATGGGGGGAGTGTAGACGCTGTTTACATGTCATGCACGTAGCTTTAGAGCTAATTGGCTGGAAATGGCAAATCTTAACTATCTCGGAAACAATCTTTTTAAAATTAATGGCGGTGTCAGGGATGCCTCTAACTATTAAATTGTTATCTCTCCTTTTATTAGCAGCATATTGCTTGGCAGCTGATAAGATTTTGTCTTCAGAAAGTCTAATAACGGCATTAGAAATGGGAAAGGGAGTAACTTTCTTAGCTGTCGAGGTGAGGGTCGCAATTAAGGCTTTGAGCTGATTAATCTCAACAGAATGTTTATTAAAACATACATGCAGAGCTGATTGCGATTCAGCTAGTTCCTCTACAGATTTGCTAATGTTGAAGTTATTGAGTTTAATATCTTTAACTAGATCTAAAATAAGGTCTAGTTTGGCGTCTATTTTAGAGTTAGACTTAGTAGTAGCGCGAGGATGGACGACAAGGAAAGAATCGGATGATCAGATACAATTCATACATATAAAATCAACATCACTAGTAGCCAAATCGTTGTAGATACTTTCCGAGAGACCAGTGCAGTTTTTATGGAACCAAGTGTTACACTTAGAACAAAGCATACCAGTCTTTACAGACTTACTACACCCGCGACGACCACAAATTGCAAGCTGAGACACTCTTATTGCTAGATAAAAATTTCTAAAACTGTAATAAAAATAAGATATTACAAGCAAAGCAATGTGATAATCGAGTTAAAAAAATTATAAAATGGAGGATCAAGCGCGACACATACAATTGTACTTGAATCAAACAATTGGGCAAACAAATTTGCACAATTATACACAAAGCACACAAAATTAACAAAATACTGAACAATTGAACACAAAAAAACACGTAAACAATATAGCAAGCGCAGAAAACAATAAGTAAACTTTTGAGCGCACGTCACGCAAGCGTATCGTAGGGATTCAAAAGTTGTAATACCGGTCTAAATAAGTATTAATATTATAATTGTTTAACCATATTTTAAGATTATATATATATATGTATATATATATATATATATATATATATATATGTACAGGGTCTAAAATGGTACTTGTCAGTGAACTTTTATTTTTCAATTTTTGCAATTTTAACTTAAAAGTTATATTTTTTTCAACTAAGTAATTATGCTAAAATAATATGGACTATTGATACTTAAAGTTAATTGTGTTTTCACTTTTTTATAATTATAAATAATTAAGTGTCTTGGAATTTTTGGATAAATTGCATTCAAGTGGGTAAATGGTGATAGTCACACTTAAATATTTTATACATATAAAGCTAAAAACATAAAACGATTTTGCAACACACATATCAAAAAATAATAATTTTGTTTACATAAGTTTATAAGTGTTTACATAACCCAGCACACGTCACTTCATACACTATATATAAAAAAAATTGATCAGTTTTCATATTTTATATGTATTGAAAATTTAACATTAATTATGGTGTGAAAAGATCAAAAAATATTTTTAATTACTTTACCTTTCATTTTTGTTTTATTAACCTATCTAACATTAAACTTGAACTCTTGACCTTGGCACAATTTTGAACATATATATAGTGTGATTACAATGAGTTTAAATACTGGAAGCAATTTTTAAGTGTTATAAATTACGAACAAATCAAAAAAAGTCATAATATGGGTTTGACTGTTGAACAAATAACGGATTTATTTTATATAAGTACAAGAACTGTATACTGTGTGTTAAAGGATTATACACGTCCAAGAACAGCAGGAACAGGACCTGCACCATCAACGAGCAAACGAGATGATACTTTTATTATCACCAAACTAAAAAGAAACAGAATAAAGCCTATCCAACAAATACAAAACGAAGAAGTACCCAATTTTTCATATTCACTTATTCGTAATCGGATGAAATCGGCTAATCTGCAGTTAAGGAAAACGCGAAAAAAAGTTTCTTTTAACTGCAGAACATAGAAGAAAACGTGTGGAATTTGCCAAAACGTATGAAGACCGTCCATTATGTTTTTGGAGATCGGTGTTTTTCATAGACGAGTGTGCTTTGAAATATGAACCATGGGCAGTGCAGTCCACGATCATTTGTGGTCCCGATTTTCTTTAAGACAACAATTGTATTGTTAAAAAAGTTGTACATCCATCATGTCTTCATGGATATTTTGGAATTAAGTACAGGCAACTACCAAAATGGAGCGAAACAAGTAATCATGTAAACAGCTCATAATTTGTAGCTATTTTCAAAGAATTTTTCAAGTCTAAACTACAATAAAGGGCTTCAGGGCATTTGGTGGTTGTTCAAGATAATGCTCCGGTGCATACATCGCAAAAGGTAACTTGGTTTTTATCATAATCTAAAAATTATCGGATTTTTTTATTGTTTAGACCAAGGATTCTTTAAATAGCAAAACGCTGAGCTTTGTTCAATTGCCTCCATATAGCCCAAATCTCAATGTAAATGAAATTTTTTTCAGTTATCTTAAACGAGAGGTGAATAAGACGGAAAATCGAGGTACACTCATGGAAAAAATCAATTATGTGTAAGACAATCGAATTCCACAGGATTATATCAATAATTTGGTCGATTCCTATCCAAAACGGTTAAAGGAAGTTATAAAAAAGCATGGCTATCTCCTGAATTATTAATTTTGGACAATTGGTGATGTCTGCTTTATATATATGTACATATTTCATAATATAATTTATTTTTAAGCAAATAATGTAGTCGAAATGTGTAAATTCTGGGTTTTTGGTCTAAGCGTAAATTTGATAATGCTATTTGCAAAAAGAAAATATTTTTAGTGTTTTCAATATTGATATTGCTAATGTGATGTTTAATGCTTATTTTAGTAAAATGTTGATGTGCCTAATATGCTTAAGTGATGTAAGGAAAGTCAATCAATTTCAATATGCTAATTTTGACAGCTCCTATTTTAGCCCCTGTATATATATATATATATATATATATATATATATATATATATCATGACAAAAAATTGTAAAAATTGTAAATTAAAACACAAAATATTATTTTTAAACATCATAATTTTTTTAAGTGTAGCGTTAACTGAAACTTTTTTTTAATTAACGTAGTGTTTTTGTGCTATAATACAAAGGTTAATTTTTTATTATGTTTTTCATTTAAGTTTTGTCATTTTTAAGTTAATCCATTGCTCAAGTATTTTGATTTTCCATCTTCATTTCCCAATTTCTTTCTATTGTTACAAATTCTCTTATAACTAAATCTTTTATTTTGTTTTCTTTATTTTTAGAAAAAACATAATTTAAATTAAAACACGGTGAACTCATTACTAAAAACGTTTAACTACTTAACATTGTGTACAATTATGGAACCCTGTTACACGGATATATTTATAATAAATAAATTATTTAAAACAGGTTATCTAATTTAATAAATAGATAGTAAGATAACATAAATAAATTGAGATAACTATGTTTATTGTTTATTTAAATGTAACATTAAATAAATATAAAAATTTTAATTTATATACATGTATATTTCAAATTTTGAAAAAGGTAGAAAAGTCTGATAATCAATAAAAATTGTTTTAAAAAACAACTACAGACTGTGCAGCAAATGTCTTGATTAAAAGGTGTTGTTCTACCAAATAACAATAGATTTTGCCAGTTTTTTAAAATGTAATTAAACTCAAATGTATATACAATTAAAGGAAAAATGGTCGTTTACTTCTAACAAATGATGAACAATCATCTAGATGGGTAAAGCATTTTTAAAAAGTACTTAACCAGCCTACAATAAATACCTTTATAGATTTTGGTAACTATTAAAAAATGATTGTAATTCAAAATCCAAAAACATGTATTAATGATATTTTTATAAGGAAGTAATCCATGCAAAAGTTGAAAAACAATAAAGCAGTAGGACTTAACGAGATAACTGCAGAAATGCTCAAACATAGAGGAGGTTTTTAGACAATGTACCATCTAGTTCTTTAAATTTATGTATCATTATTATTATTTTTCTATTTTTATTTAATTGTTTTTTATACTTAATTTTTTATTTTAAACATTTTAAACAAAACTATTAATATTTAATATTTTAAACTATTTTAATTTGTTTAAATTTAATTGTAATATTTAAATATATTAATAAAATAAATATTATTTATTATTTGTTTAAGTAAAAAATAAATTTTATACAAAACTTTTTTTATGTTTTAATATGCTATAATTGTGTATTACAATATCATTTTTGTCCTTGAGGTTATTTGTAAATTTAGGATGAAAGCGTTAATCTTAATAGGTGGTTATGGGACAAGATTAAGACCTTTAACTTTAAGTATACCTAAGCCAATAGTCGAATTTGCGAATCGTTCTATGCTTTTGCATCAAGTTGAGGCATTGTTAGAGGTATACTTTTAAATTAATTACTATTGTTTAGGTTGATGTATCTGAAATTATTTTGGCGATTAATCGTAAAGCTGAATCATTAGAACCATATATTAAAGAAATGTGTCAATCGGTAAATATGTTTTGATTTATTTTTAGGTTATTAAAGATAGTAATGTACGTTTAACGTTTTCATATGAAGAAGATGCCCTCGATACTGGTAAGTTTATCCTTTTATTACTCAGTTTTGTAGCTGGTCCTTTGGCTCAAGCTGCATCTTTATTACGGGAAGGAGGTGGTCCATTTTTTGTGCTTAATAGTGATATTGTTTGTAACTATCCTTTTAAGAAAATGATAGACTTTCATTTATCTCACAAACATGAAGGTACAATGGCTGTAAGTGTTATATATATTATGTTTTGTACAGGTAACGAAAGTTGAAGAACCTTCAAAATATGGTGCTGTTATATATAACGATCAGAGTGGTTTAGTAGAGCGTTTTGTTGAAAAACCAACTGAGTTTGTTGCAAATCGTATTAATGCAGGTTTATATATATTTAAAACAAGTGTATTAGATCGAATTAAAGTAATTTATTGTTGTTATAATATTTTATTTTAATTATAGCAAAAACCTTTTTCAATGGAAACCAACGTTTTTCCTTCAATGGTTAAGGATTCTGAGTTATACTGCATAGAATTTTCTGGTAATATATATATAATTTTTAAAATTAGTAAATCGTTGAATATATTATTTTACAAGGTTTTATACATGTATATGAATTTTAAATATAAATGGTATAATATATTTTATTAAATTATTTTAGGATATTGGATGGATATAGGTCAACCTGCAGATTATTTGAATGGAATGCGATTATATTTGAGTTATTTATTTGAATGCAAATCTATTAAGTTATCTGTTCAACCTGGTATTATTGGGAATGTCTTGGTAGTACGTTTTTAATTAATTGTTTTACTTTGTTAAACTAAATTGTTAATGATGTTGATGTTTTGGTTAGTAAAAGATGCATTATAGCAATTATTTAATAGCAGCATCTGAAGATTATTAGTATTAGTATTATCATTAAAAACCTGCCTTACAAAGGTACACAACGAAGTTAATTCAATAAGTACTTTTAGGTTTGTGCATAACTCTTTTGTTTCTGACACTTCAGGCCTTATTTTAACTGTGTATATTCTGTATGCCGAGACTTTGGCATTGAATATATTGTATATCAAGAGTTATTCTTTTTTTGATTATCATTTATGTACTGTTGTTTATCTGAATGGCAACCTTGTGTAATTTATTTAGAAATTTGTTTTTTCTTAAAGGTAAGATTGTCAAACTTCCGCTACAATATTCATTCTTTATGAACCTAAGTTAGGACTGGTTATGATGGAGTGATTTTAAATTTAGATGTTTTTACTTATAATTTGTTAATTGTTATCGGTGTTTTTTTATTTCCTACATTGTGATTTCACTGCATGTTTATAACTAATTATTTAATTTATGTTTTTCAAAGAATTGTTTGATTACATATTATTTTAAAGTACAAATTGCATACCATTTTTAATTTAAATTTAATCTAGTTATTTTATTAAAATTGGAACATTTAAAATATTAATTTTTTATTACCAAATGTTTGTTAATTTTTTATTGGATTTATTGTAGGATTCAACAGCACGTATTGGTCCCGATTGTCGAATTGGTCCAAATGTTACTATTGGTTCTAATGTGATTATTGAGAATGGTGTGTGTATTCGAAATTCTGCTATTTTTCCCAATTCAACTATACGTTGCCATGCATGGATAGATAACTGCATTGTGGGTTGGAAATCTGTAGTTGGTCGTTGGGTATGATTTATAATTTTGTGAAGTTACTTTTTATATTAATAAAAATTTATTAGATTGTTTTTTAAATTGAGAATGTGGTGGGTTTGATGTTCTAAGCATTGGTTGTTGTAAATTCAGGACAACCAAATAGCAGCACGGTGTTACAACAAAGATAGATGTGTAGGACCAAGTATTGGCACAATTGACTTTATGCAACTCCAATCCATCCTAGATGCCCCACTGGGAAATCTTGTATAAAGAACTGTTGATTTGGTTTTTTATATATTTTAACTTATAAATATTTTTATTACTTAGATGTATACTAAAACATTTTTAGTATGTGGATATTCTGCGCAATTAAACGAGGGTTATCATTAGCACCGGTAGTACAGTTTAATGTTACGTTTACTGGAGTGAAAATTTAACACCTTAGACTGCCTCAATTATACGATTCATATTTATTATGTCTGTGTCGTGTAATAATTTGTTGTTTACTCTTATGTTGTTTTTGTTTTACATGTTTGAATAAGAATAATTATGTGTTTATTAGGATGTTGGCATATTGGTAATTGACAATTGATTATTTTGTTATTTTGATTAATTAAAACATTTGATGTATACAAAGTGTTGTGTTTGTGACTAAAGTGAATATACAAAAACAACTTATCTGACAATGTACTCCTATTATTTTTATTTGTACTTATAGAATACCTTTTATTTATAATAGGTTAAATATTCTAAATATTTTAATGATTGCTTTTAAAAACCATTTATTATTATTTTATCAATTACTGTTTATTTTTTATCGTTTTTTGTAATAGGAATAATAGTATTTTCAGTACTTTGTTGACACAAATTTCTAAATAATTATATGTTTTATTTAAATATAATTTGATTTGTTATACATTATTAATTTTGTTATTTTTAAGATATTTATTGCAATCAGTAATATTGTTTTTATTGATGAGTTTTTACTTTGTTTTTTATATTGATTAAGTAAATTAAATGCAAGTTTGTAGAGGAGGTTAATTTACATATTTTAAACATACTATCAAATGTATAATTAATAATTAGAAACTGTAGTTACAATAATAATGAGAGATATTTAATGTGTTCGTAATAGTTTATATATATATATATATATATATATATATATATATATATATATATGAGTCATTCACATTAGGTGTATACAGTTATATCAGTGTACTATTAATTCTAGTACGTTTCCAAAGTAATATCATGCCCTTATGCATTTTATAGTGCACATGACTTTTGAAAATATATTGATTTAGGTATACTAGATGTTACATACTGTACTGCTAATTGTATCGTATTTTTATAATTGTACTTATTTTTTGTGTTCTGAAAGCTATATATATATATATATATATATATATATATATATATATATATATATATATATATATATATATATATATAACAATTATTACATTTTAAAGCAACATTTTGGGTCACAGATATTATACAGTGTGGTAATTATAGATTAATTTTATTAAAAATTTTGAGTTTATTACATAATTTTTTTATAAATAGTTTGAGTATATAATGTCACGTATTTTTAGTTATTTTAAACATGATTATAATATGAAGTTATGATTTTTTTAATCTAATTTACTATTACGAAAAAATAAAATTACATATGTTTTTTAAATATTATTAAACTGAAAGAAATTGTTTAATTTTTTTATTGTATATGAAATTACTAACTCTTGTCAAGTTGTTTCATGTTTAATAACGGACAAAGAGAAAATATTTTTATTGATTTTTTTGTGTTTACTTCTATGGCTAAATATTATTTGCGGTCTTATATAGTTATTTACGCGATGCTACACATAGAAATGTAATTCAGACATTGAAGTGCTAATACTTATTAGGATTGAGAAACGTTCATACTTGTACGGTATCTTTAGTTCCAATGTAGGTTCCAATGTACGTAATTTTTATATTTACGCGGTGCATTCCAGGTTTAAATATATACCCAAGGTGTATGAAATGTCTTTGAATTTCTATGAATATTGTAGGCATTCATTTGGTTGAAGGTGTCCGTTTTGACAGAAAATCACACAGTCAATTTACTGTGAACATGAGCAACGTTCCAATTATGTTCTTTAACCAAAAGGGAGGTCAATAATCTTCTACGTTTGTTGTGTGAAACATCTTGAAGAAAAAAAGTTCAAGACGTTTTGTGAATCCATTTGATTTAAGTCATTATGAATGTTGAGTTGATAAATAATCTGAAGCATTTTAATATTATCAAATTGTATACTAAAGATAAAATCTTAGTGCAACACAAAGGTCATAATACTCCTTTTATTATTATTATTATTCATTTTGGTTGGTGACGTGGTCACCTCTTCATTATTTCCCATATTTATACATGTAGAACAATCGATTTCGATGACTTGACAAGCGTAGACAAACGTGGAAGAATAACAAAGTTTCTTGGCTGGTAGACGGCATCCTTGTGACGTCGCCACTGTTCGCAAAGATTGACGAGGCCGCCTATTATTATTATTGTTATTTCTGTTTATTTCTTTCCTAATTTTTTTTTACAATTTTTGATCAATTTATAAATTACTATCTTATAAAAAAGATGAAGTTAATTGTTATTTTGTAGTTGCATTTGGTTTTAAAGCCGTTGTTATTTATAGTACTTTAATTATTTAAAAGTTGAATATTTCATAAATTGTGCATTGTATTTATGACTAGCAATGGATACTTTTTAGTGAAGATCAAGTGTACTGATTATAGAATCTAATTTTACGTTTTATTTTAATAATTATTAACTTAACAAGCTTGAAAGCATAAAGCCATTTGACTTTTTGAAGTATCTAGAATTATTTACTTTGTAATTTGCAACAATCAGTTTGCGAAAGAAACTTAGGAATGCTTATATTTTTATCATCGAATTAAAATTGAATGTAACGGTTCCTCCTTATTATTTAGGACTGCATAACTTATCATTGTTCAAGACTTAAAAACAGATTTTCAAACAGTTACCTTATAAATTTGTAAAATATTACTGCAACAGTTTCTAACTTTAAATTAATGATGATAATCATTATAGATATAATAATAATAATAATATGCATTTCTGATTTTATGTAGGTTCGGATGGAAAACGTCACTGTTTTGGGTGAAGGTGTGACAGTCAAAGATGAATTGTTTCTTAATGGTACTTTGGTTTTGCCTCACAACTGCATTTACCAATCTGTGCCTGATCCTAACATTATTATGTAATCAAAATTTGGAGCAAACAAGACTGCATGAATAAATATATAGTAGTTATTTTTTTTAAATTGTATATAAATGTAATTTATAATTTAAAAGTGACTTTTAAACAGTTTTATTTTATTTTAATTTTGAATATTGTTTTTCTATATATTAAGATTAAATCGTTTTACTTTTCCTAATTCTAATATATAAATTAATATTTGTCTATTTAAAATGTGCGTTTTTTAATGGGTGTGCACCAATTAGTATGTTGATTTTATAGGATATATGGGATAAAGCGTTAGACTTGAAGCTGTGTGGTTATGAATTTGGGTGCTATTGCCGACGTTTGATGATTTTAAAGTCATTGATGGTGATATTTATGATTATTCATCCTCCACGTGGTGCATCCTGGACGATAGGCATCTGGACTAATAGCAAAAGGGTCCGAGTGCAGGGCGATATAACTAGGATTCTGTTACAGCAGGTGGGTGCAAGCATACACTCAGGATACTAAAAAGGTATCTTAAGGTATATGTATACTATATGTAGCCATTGAGCTGAGGGAAATAACCCTAACAAAAAATCAGGCGGCCTTGTCAATCTTTGAGAACGGTAGCGTTGTCACAAGGATGCCATCTATCAGCCGGGAAACTTTGTTATTATTTTACGATTGTTACGCTTGTCACCAATCAGAATGAATGAATGTTCAATGCGGCCCACTTTTGCTTAAAAGTATTTTCGGTAAATTTTCAAATAGTGAAAATCACGTATGTAATAAATGATACAAGTAACAACATGTCTATTTAACTTTTCCATATACTGTATAACAAATAAACATTTGTGTTACATATTGAACTAATTTTTACTTCATAATGCGTAGTTTTGTAAATGATTATTGAAAATCCATTAAATATTACAAAAAAATCAAATTTACGTAAAGCATTGAGTTGGTTTATGCTACTCGAATGCGAATGGTTTTATTTTACTATGTTTAATTTAAAATATGGGTCTGACACTTTTATAAGAAACAAGACTGTCTAATTGTGTATCTTCATTAAGCCGAAGTTGCATAGATCTAACTGCGACATACGTTTTTTATTTGTCACCTTATTAGCTTACCCGAGTTTATGCAGAAGGCAGTGTTCGTTTTCAAATTCAATGTATGTTGGTTTGGAGACTACAGGTAGAGTTGGAGACAAGTCATGAATCATTCGTCTACCGTGACTTGTGTGATTAAACCGATAGACGTTTTTGGAATGTGTATTAGTGCATGTAAAACGGTTGAAAAGTTACAATCTATAAAACAATTCCTGCATTTAACGTGGTTTTCCAAAATTTTATTTTTTTATTACCACCTAATTTAAAATAAGAAGTCAATTGTATTATGTGAATTAAGTGTAATTATAATTTTGTTGACATATATCATAAGAATTTATATTATACCAAATGTTGACCGGTTTATTGATTGTTGATTTTAATACTCGTTAATAATTAATACTTAGTATCGAGTTATTTGCCCAGAGATTATAATAACAAAAAGCAAACAAATTAAGACCAGTGTTGTTTATTTAGTCAAGTTAAAACAATACCAATCTACATAACTATGGAAAATAGATTATTTAAACAAGCAGATACCAAGGATAAAAATTTAATAGTTATTTATTTAAAAATAAATTAATTAAAAATGATTAAAGTGCTCTGGTCCCAAATCTGATTTAGAAAGAAGGATCTGAGCGCAAAATTAACAACCTGGCCTTTGTGAAAACATTGTTGCTAAGGTAGCAACAAAAAGATGCCATTTCAGTAAACTACGGCAAACAAGTGAAAGCATAATTCCAATTATGGTGTTCGGCGAGACGCGATTAAAATTTTAATCTTCGATATACGCGATCTTAAAAACCATAAATTTAATGCACAATAATACGGAATAATCTTGTTGTCTCATGCTCTTCAGAGCGCATGGGTTTTGAAATACTAATAATAATACAATCTAATTGTTTTTAATAGTATTTCATAATCTAAACCTGCGACAGTATATGATTCATTTATTTTAAAATAATGCTTTTAGAGCTTTGCAAGAATGTGGTTTCTTATATTTTGTACGTTTTAAGTATTACTATAATAGATAAACATTGTTTTGCACCTATTGTGCTAAAATTCCATATTATTATTATTATTATTATTATTCAGTTTTTTATTCATTCACTTTATTGTGGTTGGTCACGTAGTCACATCTTTATTATTTTCATATTTGCACGGCATATTAAATGACCGACTCCAATGATTTCATAAGTGTAACAAACGTAGGGAAATTTGGAAGTTTCCTGACTGATAAACGGTGCCCTTGTAACGGCGCCATTTATTGGAAAGATTGACAAGGCTATCCGTTTTTTTGTCACATTTATCTTCTTTAGTCTAACGGTATATGTATATTTTAAAAAACCTTTATAGTTTTTTGGGTGTATGCATGCACCTATTCTTTAAGGCGGAACTCAAGTTATACCTCTGTGCATTCGAAACCTCTCGTGTTAATCTATGTGCTTATGAGCATTTAGTCTAGGATGCGCTACGTATTATTAGCACCCCTATTCAATTTCCATTTATTTAATCAGCAGATAAATGTAATTTTTGTATTGAATATACGATAATTATGATGTTGAAGCCTTGAAAAGTGCTTACATTTCTATGTTGTTTTTAGTTCCAGTTGAGCTTAGACTTAACTTTATATTTGCACATGATCTAGATCTAATTGAAGCAAGAACTAAGTGTACAGGTGTGCAATTTTCTAAATAAATAAAAGTTTACTCTGGAAGTAATGTAAGTTATACCAATACCTCATATAGTTATTTAAAAAAACAGTATCGGCCTTCACACCATTTTTAACCAAGAAAATAAACGACGTTGACATTGTACAAGGAACTTTAAATGTACAAAAACGTGATTGTGTTATTAGCCAATCTGAATGATTTATTAAACACTATTATATTCATATTTTCTAAGGGTTAATTAACTGGATTTTGAGGATATTATTTATATCTATAATTAATTTTTTTTAATTTCTGTACATTATTTTAAATCAGGATTATTAATTATTTCAAATTTTAAACTCTGACAATTTAAATACAAAAATTGAACACTAGAAAAATAGGGAATATTACTTACTATAAAAATTCATCGATACTGACCATTTTTGTTTTGACATAACTTAATATTTTACGGGTTCAGAAAACTGTATGAAACTTGCATTTTCCACGCTTCTTACTTCAATTCCGCTATTGCCTGTTCTCGACTTATTTCGTTTCGGTTGCTGTGTAATGTTAACAATACAAACTTTACTCGGTTTTTGTGTTAATATATTTTTTGTTTCCAGCTAACCAGTACAGGAAGGAGGTTCCGTGAGAACTTCCATGCCCCAAATTAAGGAACAATCATTACCAAGTCAACAACTTCAGTGATTGCTGAAAAAAAATAATGTAAAAAATAGAATCCGCTTTATTGGTAGTAACGTTTTACTAGCATTTCATAGTCAATCCATTCTCTGCAAAAAGTTAAAATTAAGCAATAATTATTAATTAAAAAAATAATATTGCAGAATAAATAATAATAATAATTATTATTATTATTACTATTATTGCATAAGCTTTGATATCCCACTAGAGATAAATTCACCATTGATACACACACAATACAATTAATGTCGTTAATAAAAACAATTAATACAAGATTAAAGTACAAAACAAATGTTAAGCAAATTAAATTATCATCCTTGTATTGACATAACTAGGATTATTGAACAATTCTTCATATAAATTTTTTGCATTAATTAGTAGGCGTTGATTTTTAATTTTGTCAACGATAGATTTTGCATTGAACGATGGAAGTGGTGGCATTGACATATTTTCTGGTAAAGTTGATCTTAACAAACATTCGAAAACAATATATTTTTTCTCTCGTTTAAAATGTGGTTTTTTATTTATATTTTTGAAACACGTATTAGGTGCAAATGACAAAATAATTCCAGTATTCGGCTTTAATAATAACAACACTGTTCTGTCAAAATGAATTCTTATTAAGTATAACACCAAAAAATAAAATTATATGTATATATAATCTTCAAATATATATTAGTGCATAAAAAGATAATGGCAAATAAAAAATAGATTAGCTATGTAGTCATGATAATTTTATGTAACACAGAGATATTTGAGGGCACCCAAAATTTAATTTAATTTAGTTCAATATATAAAATATAAAAAATATACAACATAATAAGCACAAATAATATTGCAAACTTAATTTTAAAGTTGTTACTGGCCATTTCTTTGAATTTGAATTCTGTATAATTTTGGTAACATAAATATTCGTTATTTTGTGCTACTTAATTTTAGTAAGTAGTAAGTGTTTGTATTTATTAATTAACACATTAAACCGAACCTTGGTTTGAAATTGAATAAATTGTGTTTGTTAAAGTGATGTTTTAATGAAGCTGCATTCCCTAAGGGATGTTTAATGTAAATAATATATTTGTTTACATAAACTAAAATAACTATAAATTTATAAACATGTTAATTAAATAACATCACTTTTATGTAAATTGTTATAAACAAAGCAATTATGAAATTTTCAAATTTTTTTTACGAATAAATAATTAAGCTGCTTAAACGTTTGTACAGTATTATAAATATTTAATTAATAAATACATTTATGTTTTTATGCTAAAGTAACTTTCTGTTTAATCATTCAATTTTTTTATTAATTAAAATAATTGCCAATGTACATTGAATCATAAGAAATATAATTGAGAATGAAAAATTCAATAGTTTTAAAACAATTACAAATTTATTTAAAATTGCTTTTAAATCAAAATTAATAAAATTTTATTTAAGTATTTTGTATAAATTTTAAATGATTTAATCATTAACAACGTCATTTTATGTTTATTTATTTAATTTTATATATGTTTACTACTTTAAATGTATTACAGGAAACATTTTTCAGCAATGGACAATTTAATAAAGCAGAACGTATGCTTGCATATTAGTGCCAGTGGTAGGATTTGAACTCACGCTCACTATACCACTAGACCACCCGAGTATTTACTTAAGTTAACATTGTTTCAGCTGGCAAGAAAAACCAGAATGCGGTCTAATCTTATTTAAAAATAAGCACTGCCAAAGAAACAGAAAGGCCACAGCGTTTTAGAAAAATGCAGGAAGAAAAGTAAAAACGTGATTTTGATTATAGGGTTTAGTAGATTTGTTTACTTATTATTATTATTATTATTATTATTATTATTATTATTATTATTATTATTATTATAAAAAAATCCCTTTGTTTTACAAATAAGCATGGGGTAATAAGAAAACAATTACAGCAAAAAACAACAACAAAGTCCTATAATTCAAAAAAACAATAATTTTTTTTTAATGTATTTGAATATTTTGCCAAACGTATTTTTAATCCCATAAAACATTCATTTTAATTAGATCTTCCCGAATAGTTCTTAGCCAAGTTTTCTGTAGTATACCAACCTTTCTTTTACCATTTTTGGTCGTTCATTCTAAAAAAGTTCTTGATTTAGTAAAAGTCAAAGGTAAGTTCACTTTTTGATATGCGTGTTTTTAACAGGAAAAATTTAAATTACAATTGCATAGAACAATATTGTTGCTTCATAGCAAACTTTTATAACCAAGTGGCTATATGTGACAATAAACACTCTGAGTGTGTAATGATACACAACTACCATAGAAATTGATGCATTTAGTTTATTCTCCGATTAGGTTTATAACAAGGGCGCTGACATTTAAAATTGTGTTTTGGTTACTTAAAATTTTAAACTTTATTCTAACGTTTTTGGTTGATACACTTAATTTTATACAAGTTTATTCTAAACCAATAACAATAATAATAATAATAATAATAATAAATGAGATATCTTTTTATAACGATTATAAATTTATTAATATAGTCAAATTAAATACTGTTTAGTCGTTATAGTTTAATAAAAAAATTAATAATAATAATAATAATAGTAATAATAACAATAATAATAATAATAATAATAATAATTCTATTTTTTTAATGAGGGGGAAATGAAATTTATAACATTATTTTGTTAATATTTTTTAAATTATTTTTAACCATTATCAAATTTAAATAATAAAATGCAACTATTTGTTTCAATAAACATACAAATTATAAAATTAATATTATTGATGTGACAAGAGATAACGTTAGGTAATATATAACAGGTTTGGTATGCAGTCAGGGTTCTGTGTTCTACATTACTTTCTAGATACACTGCAATTATTACAAAATAAAATTAACAACACTTGCTTCAATCAGCTTTTGTTGGAAATATATTGGATTTAAATGATGGCAATACATTTTATGTAACATTGAATATTTGCACGTTGAAAGTTGAAAAGTAGATGACAATGTGGTTCTACAAAACGATACATTATGTGGTTTAATTACTCCAAACAAATTAGTTTAATATTAAATAACAATTAAAACGTTTGCAATATTTTAATTTTAACAATTATCTTAATAAGTCTGTACATAATTAGAACAAAAGGCAAAAATGTTAAAAAAATCTTAGAGACAAGCATTTACAGTGAAACTGTTGATATGATGGAAAACAATAGTTAATATAATTGATTATCAACACTATTCAGCGTTTTACATTTGTTAAAAAAACATACATTTACTAAAACATTTAACTGTGTAGACAATTGCATCTTTGTATATTGAAATGTGGAGATAATTATCCAAGTTCGAATTTCCACATTTTAGCATTTTTTAAATCACGTTAAATATTAACCTCAAACTGTATTATATATATACAACCCTCACAACAATTACTGCAAAAAAGTGATTATTAAACTAAAACCTCTCTAGCAACTACATAGCATACAAGAAAAACGTCACTTCAATTATAAAATGTACAATACTATATAATAATTGAAAAAAAACTATAATTATATATACATATATATATTGTAAGTAAAAAAAATTATATAAAATATCAACGGGTGCAAAATCGGAAATGGAGTAAAATGATTAACATGATTTACAACGTCAACTATTAATAAAAATACAAATTACACGCAATTTGTTCAGTTACCAAATGATTAAGGACATTACAAAGTTCAAAAAATTCAATAATCTATGTGATCGCCTTTCTTTTGTTTCATCTCATATTGAACAACAAACCAAATGCGTTCACATAAATCCTCAATTTCGGTATGCTTATTGATATTGCGCTTTAGCATACTGAAAAATTTTTTAATAACATTGATATCCGGGCTGTTAGGTTGCAATTGAGCGAAAGACAGCTTTTTTGATTTTAGCCCCTCTACTGTCTAAATGTAAATATAAAGCAAATATAGTGAACTTGGATGAATATGACGTTACCTTTTTGGACGTATGACATGGAGCATTGTCCTGAAAAACAGTAGTAACCCCCGTGTAAGTGTGCTACATTTCATAAGCAAAAACATCCTTCATAACTGAAATTAAATTTTCACTATTTAAGGTACCAGATATAATTCTCCATTTGATAGGTTGATTATACTTAATACCAAACCAACACATTACTTGTCGAGGGTGGGCTTTCTTTTTAACAACCGGGAGTGAATGTTTTTGAAAACTTCTCCCACACAACACTTTGTTTTTAAAGCCAAATGGTTTATCCCGAATCATTGTTTCATCAGCAAAGTATACGGAACGCCAATAACATAAGTGTCGTTTACTCTATAGTTTACAAAGGCTAATCTGTCATACTTTTGTTTTTGGTAATAAATGGCTTAATCTTCGGTGATTGTAGAGCTAAACCGGATTCAATTGCTCTGTTTCTTATAGTGGAATATGTAAAATTGTTTAAACTATTTCTTTTAGTTTCTGAAATAGGTTTATTATAAATTTTTTAACTTTATAATAATTTTTTGATTATCTGTCCTTGTTGTTGCACGTTTTCTTCCAACATTATCATAATTTCGGGGTTTTTGACCGTTAATAATCCGATAAATTGTTGAGAGGTTAACTCTATATAAATCTGCTAATCTTTTGGTGAAAATCCTTCATTTTTTAATTCTTTAATAACACGGTATTCATTTTCGGTGAGATGAAAACATTTTTTATCACTATTCTCCATTTCAAAAACAATACAATCGGAAAGCAAAATTAGCGGATAAGCGGAATCTCAAGGTTAAACGTAAATAATAAGTTATTAGATTTATTTTTAAATTTTTATTTAAAATAAAAAAAAAATTTATTATTTTTATTTATATAGATTAGAATAATTAATTGTTTAATTTGATAATTATTATGAGATCACAATCAGAGCAGATTTGAATGTGTGTTTAACATCAATTTTAAGAATTAGTTATTGTTCATTTTTAATGAAATTAAGCATACAAAATAATAATAATTTAATTATTATAAAAATTGTGTAATTTTAGCTTATTATCCACGTTAATATAGAAGTAGCTTTTAAAATATACTATTTTGGCCGACTCAGCCTTCTTAAATAAATATTTCTAAGTATATATAAAGGATCTATGAAGCACTAGATATTATTTTTAATTCCCGATATTTGTTTTTACGAAAAAACAATTGGACATAACAAATTAATTTATATTTAATACCTTTGTAATTTTTTGCGTTAATTGTTAAAATGGGTATATATATATATATATATATATATATATATATATATATATATATGCTTAAAATTACCATTCAAAGGAGATGATATTACAAATTTTCTCAAACTCCGGCTAAAAGCAACTATAAAAAGAACCTTCCTATCGATCCAACGAAGAATGCTGTCTATTACCAAAGATCTTCATTTGCCCAACATTAAAACAGCCAAAGCAACATTTTCCGCATTACATTTATTTATCAGTTCACTCGCAGTTGTGTTGACAAGTCTATTGGTCGGACAATACGTCGCTTAACTAATCGGGCTAAAACACACATTTTAAACTGGGTCAATAATAGGTCAAACGGAAGTAAACATTCATGCACTTCTTCTATATTACGTCATCTACTACAAACGAAATATCAAATCAATTTCAAAAATTATTTTAAAGTGTTAATTACTTTTCAAGCTTCGAATACGTTAAAAATTCTCGCATTTGTTTAAATTCACATCTTGAAACCTACTCTGTGCGCACAAAAGCAGTTCGTCACTACATTGAACTAATCATAATTAAAATGTTTGTGTTTATTTATCCTTGTGACTTGTACTAACTTAAATGACATCTATACCCCTTTTTTGTATATATATATATATATATATATATATATATACTAAAATTTATGTATGTGACTAATGAGAATATACATAATGAATTTATCTCACAGTTTACGTCTTCTTATATTCTTATTTGGAATATATATATATATATTTAAAAATCAAAGAATCTATGAACAAAATTGCATTATTATTCGAAATATACTTTTAATATAACAATTGAAGTAGTATATTACTTCAATTAATAAGTGTGAAGAAATTAATTTTGTGTATAAAGTAAAAATTTCATTTTATTAAAGCAATTTTACAATGTTTCATTTTGAACTGTTTAATATTTATTTAATTTAATAGTGTATAAATATTGCATAGATTTACAGACATACCTTGATGCTTATTAAAACCTATTACATAATGAATATAATAAGTAATTAATAATAAAACTTACTTCATTGAACAGTTTGTAATACTACATTGACTTTTTAATAAATGTTTTGGAGACACAATAATTGTTTTTAATGTGTTCTATTCCGTAATAGTATTACAAATTTATCTAAAAAATAAATCTATATTTTTCTATTCAAATATAGAAATATTAGCTGCACTTGCATAATTTTATTATGTCAATATAATTACTGCTACAGACAACTTTGCATTTAAATACATACAACATTAATTTGCATGCATATAAAGATATATACGCGCGCGCGCGTGTGTGTGTATATATATATATGTATTTCACCCCCTAAATTATGGGAAGAAAAATAGGTTGGGAAGAAAATTTAGCAATATACAACTTATGCTAAACAAAAGTTTAAATTTATTGAATCAATGTTGCCCACATTGAAACTCAACTTTTTATTTGCCCAAACGTTTGTTATCGAGTGCAACAAAAAACAAGCGCATTGTCATGACATTGGAGGGTTTTAGAAAAATACGACATCAAATAACCAACATTTGTTTAGTCACACACAAGTCTGCCAATTTTTCCATTCGTGAAAACAAACAAAAAATATTAATAGGAAGCTAGAATGTATATGAATACAATTAATGGAATATTCATAAATATATAGTAGGACTACTTGAAATTTGTATAAATTTGGTTTATTAATTATAAATAAACAAATGAACAAACACTACTTGCAAGTAATTTATTTACTGAATTTATTGCCTAATTAAATTAGCCGCGAATTAGTTCACATTGGTACAGGCGCGCGTGTGCGCACATTTTTAACGAGCTTCAATTAAAACAAACACATGCACAACATGTAACTGATGCTTCCTACCCATTGGATTTTTAATACATCGAATGTTTCCGACATGCAACAGTCACAACAAACACTGATGGAAAATCAATCAATTGATTGTTCAAATGCAGATTCTGCATTTCCAATCGAATTATCATCGTCCAGTTGCAACGAAGTTGTTACTTTCCCAAGTCCACCAACATTGGCCAAATGCCCACCGTTATTGTCTACTTCAACGGCTCCTACTCCAGCCCCGGCAACAACAAACAATTTTCCCCTTTTATCATCATCATTACCTTCATCATCGCTAAATTCGTCATTTTTAAATTCTAATATTTATTCTTTACAACCGTATCTTTATTCGAACATTAATACAAAACAATTGAACAATATTGAAACGTTGGAAAATTTGCAAAAACAATGGTTTATTACAAATTATTATGATCGAAGTACGTTTTTACCTCCAGCCGAAGCAACTGGCAATCCTCCATTTACAAATGTTCAAACACTTGAAACATCAAGTTCGACCATTTGTACCAATCAAGAAGAATCCTATCTGTTGCCATTTATTGCACCTTCTACGTGGAATTATTCACCTCCATGGACCAATATTGCCCAATCAAATGCAACTTCAAATTTACATTATAGCGCACCAACCCAAACTCATAGTAGTGTTACAACGTGTACAAATTTAAACAATGCGACAATATCACATGATCATGTTGTATTGTCTGCATTGCAAAATTACCAAGAAAATCAAATTTTCGGACCGACAAAATTTGAAAAAACAAATACAACTTGTTTTGAAAATTTGAATAATAAAAGCACTTCGAGTGACAATGCAGATTTTGCACCTCCAAATTTAAATTTTGTTACAAATTCATTAAATAATAAAAAACCAACTGAGTATCACAACAATGCTATACACTCAAATATAATATCTAATATGACTTCTTCATGGAATCCAGACATTAGAGAATTGATTCAAAATAACAAATTGGGATTAAATGTTGCAACTTCCAATTCACTAAATGAATGCAATTTTGTCAATAATAAAAATAAAAATATTAATTCGAATAATAACGAAATGGTGGCAAGCATTGGCGAAGCATTTTATTCAAACAAATCAAATTCACAAATAAATCACAATGTCGAAAGTACGCATTATTATACAAATACATCATCAAATCATCCTAATTACGACAGTTTGAATATTTTGAATAATTTAAATCCTCCACAATCAAATGATTTAATTTGTGCTTATAATCACTATCAAAATCAACACAAAGTTACAAATGGCACGATGGAAAATTACAATTATGCGCATTATCACAAATCTGACAAACAAGCGCATTACCAAAATGGAAAATTATTAACCACGTTTAATCCAATGTTATTATTTGAATCTTCGTCAATAGCAAATAATAAGAATGAATTGTTACAGTCGGACGCAAAACTTATCGAAAGTAAAATATCTGAATTTAGTCCACTTATAACTTCCCCCATTCAAACCAAAATGTATTTCAATGAAGACAGTTCTAATATAAACAATACGACTGCTCTTTATATGGCCAACGATAGTGACAAATCAAACGCTCAATTGTTCAATTCCGCCAATGCTTCAATGTTGTCAATTTCCGACACTCCATTGAATCTACTAATGACCAATAATCAAGATGCACAAAGTCATACAGATTCCTTTCATTTGCCTTTCATTCAACAAAATCAAAATAATTCTATTTTGAATATTATTCAAAAATCTAGACAATATAAATTAGACTTTCAAATTCCCCAATCAAATAATAATCTGTATTTGAGTACGTTTGCAAAATAAACTTTAGTAAACTTGTTTCAAAAATGCAATAAAATTATAAGTTAGTGTACAATTTTATTTATTTATTTTATTTAAGTATCTTTTGTAAAAATAGCACTTTGTTATTTATTGTGCTTAATTTATATTTACAGTATACTTTATACAAACGTATCATGATTTCAAATAAATTTTTAATTTTTATTATAAAATTGTACTAACCACTAATTTATTACTTTTATTAAAAATATTTATTAAATAAATTAGGGTTAATTGTAAATAATCTTTTATTAGAAATAATATTTTATGTCAAGACAATTAAATATTTTGTAAAACATATATTCTTAATCTATAATTAAATAATAATAATAATAATAATAATAATAATAATAGTAATAATAGTAATAATTGTAGTAGTACTAGAAGAAGCATTTTCATTATATTTTACAGTTAAATATATTGTGTATGTACTTCTACTTTATTTAATTTAACAAAAAAACGCTTATTAGCGTAACAATTTAAAAGTAAGATTTTAAAAAACAATTTTATTTATTAAATAAACTTTGCTGAAAGCGCATTATTAATTATAATTTACTGTAGATGGATTTAATCAATACGTAAACTGTAGATTCTCTAAATCTACAAAACGTTGGCGGTATTTAAAAATATTCGGTAATTAGAATAATAGTTTTTGAATTAACGAAAATTAAGTAATTGTTTTGCCTAGATACCTCTCTGTTTATACGTGATTAGACTAATATTGTTTTTGTTTCTGCAACTAAGAAAATGTATGATATTTTTATTTCTATAATATTACTAATATGTTTTGTTAAATAATAAAATTATAAATAATTTATATATTTATTTTATTTATTTATAAAACCCTTTTGCTTTAAAAAAAATAAGCATGGGGAAATAAGATAACAATTACAGCAAAAATTAACTTTGTCATCGAGATACGCGCGATCACTTCTTTGCCGTTGTTTGCCGGAATGGCGTCCTCTTATTGTTTCCGTAGCAGTATGAATTTTTTACAGAGGCCAGGTTGCTAACCTTGCGCTCGAACCCTCCTCCTTTATCCAGGCTTGGGACTGGCTAGATTAAATCATTTCTGATCCAATCTAGGTGGAGTTAATCTATATATATATATATATATATATATATATTAAAAATGTGTACTAAGTTTCTAAAACAAATGAGAGTAATCCAAAAAAACGTTTTTTATTGTAAACTGACCAACTTTATCAAAAAGATATAACTACTAAAACAAATAAAAATTTTAACTTTATATAAAAATCAAAACGAAAACATTAAAAAGATTTATTTTTAAATTTATTGATGATATATATATATATATATATATATATATAATATTTTACAATTATTTTTAACAATTTTCAATTTATTTATAGAAATCTCTACAAAAAGATATTTTATTAGAATATTATTTGTTTTTTAAATTACAAACATTTTAAAATTAATTTAAACAAGGTTTTCAAAACACTAATTTAAATAATTGTAGTAAATTAATTGATTATTTTTTATTTTTTATTTTTAAGATTTAGATTATATTAAGTAGATAATTAATTAAACTAAACTTGTGTTAAAAATATTAAAGTAAAGTATGAAATCCAGTTATAAATACTGGTCAATCTGAAGCATTAAATTACTAAAAATGAGTTGAATTTTTTCCACATTTTACATAAAATGTAATTGAATGCATTTTGATGTAAAATGGTGTTTGCCAAAATGAAATGTATTAAATAAATTAATTTAAAACTTTTTTATTATATAAAAAATATAACTAATTTAAAAAAACACTTATCAATATTTGATATACAAAATTTGCAATTTTGTGTAAATCTTTGGTAGAATAAATGTTATTATTTGCTTAATAATTAAACATCTATTTATATACTTTTAAGTTTAAGAAATTAATATATATATAGATTTATATAATGTTAAAAACGTTTCTACAATTATATACCTTGCTTTAAAAAAGTAAAAAATTCCATTTCTTTTGTTATAAAATTTATATATATATAAAACAATTTTTTAAATTAAAAAACAACATATAAAATAACTTAGTTAAACTAATAATAATTTGTAAATTATTAATGCAAATAAATTTTAATACAATTTAACATTTTTTGTAAATGTTAATGCATTGTGTTTTTCATAGTTTTATTAGATAATCACAAATGAAAATTGTATAAATTTGTAATTTGTGATACAATGCTCAAACAATTTTATAAATTAGAGTATTAAAAAAATGCTTTTAATTTACTTTAAAATATATGGTAATTGTTAAAGCAATTAAAAATTTAAATAAGTTGAATAAAATTTTAATCTGTTTTATTTTTATTACTTACTAAATTTACATAAATTGAAATAAACAGTTTTGTAAAACGTTAAAGCATGTATAGACTTGTATATTAGTGTAACGTTAAGTTTTATTTCTAATTATTTGTATTATTTATAATAACAATTGTTAAATAATTCTTACTTGTAAATAATTCTATCTTCTTACTTATTCTTATACATATTTTGTATATAAATATTTTTAAATTATAATTTTTAATGTCTCCTTAAAATAAACTGTGCAGATTAAGCCATGTACTATGCCAAGAACTATATGGTAGAAACCTCTAAAAGAAGAGATCATTTATTTGTTAAACAGGTGGTAACGTACATCAATGGATGGTAGTAATTAGATTTAACCTCCTACAACCTAGTAGTTAAGACACTGGCCTGACACCAAATAGGGCGTCGGTTTAAGTTCGCGTGTGAGACTTAAAAAGTATGAACTGCTAATGATTCCAAATAACGATGAAAAGACTGTATAGTGCACTTGTTT
Source organism: Cardicola forsteri (assembly GCA_025895645.1). Taxonomy (NCBI): domain Eukaryota; kingdom Metazoa; phylum Platyhelminthes; class Trematoda; order Strigeidida; family Aporocotylidae; genus Cardicola; species Cardicola forsteri. The sequence continues at coordinate 716,182 of JAKXYG010000534.1, read as the reverse complement.
TACTGAAACCATGTGGATTTATTATTCAAATATATTTGACAATTCTAACTCTTCGAAAAAGCGATTTATTGTTAATTTCTAGTAATAATTACCTAAAAATTCCACAAAAAGTAAATAAACATGTAAATATCATACGTATGTTATATATGTGTCTATCTATTTGCAAAATTCTACTCCTTTATTCGTAGATAATTAAACAAACCACGAGACTAGTAAACAGTAAACATTGAAGCGTAAACGTTTATGATTATCGCAAGTAAAATGATCACTTTGACCAACGAAACAATGCAAATTTATATAATTTAATCTGTTTATTTATTTATTTATTGGTCAATTTCTGTATTTATAAAATTTTATAGACGTTTTCACATACAACGTTAATGGTACACACATTAAACATGAGTAAATTTATATTAAAAAAAGAATTAACATTGAAAATGACGCGCAATTTGTGAAATTTAACACTACTCCCATTAGGAAAACAGACGTAACGCGCTAAATATTATTTTGATAATAATTAATAATTATAACATTAGAACCTATTTGTTATGATTACTCTAGGGACATCTCAAATAACACAAATTATAATTGAGTCAGATTGAAAATAAAATCAATGTACAATCAAAAATAAATTAGTTTTTGTTAATTTAGTAAAGCAAATGCACATTTATACTATGTAATGATTGTGTTTTTTATAATATAATTTATCTACTTTACAAGTTTTACATAAATTAAACTTTATTGCATTTAATAACGTTTAATTATTTTAGGATTTTGATGTTTTTAATTCGTACATGTACGTAGTAATGAGCTTAATTTATGTTGTATTATTGGAAGTTTATGATTTGTTAATTTGTAAAATTTATAGGCTTTTATTTATTTATTTATTTTAGTACGTTGAATATCTTACTAGAAACATCTTTCAGCAGTTGACATTATAGCAAAGCCAAACGTAGGCCCACATTTAGTGCCGGCAGTAGAATTCGAGCCGATATCCATTCGGGTCCAAGTCGAGCGTTGTACAGCTAGACTAATAAATTGTTTAATTTTTGAAAATAAATTGTAGCTAAGTTCACAATAAATATATTTGTGTACGTACTATTAACTTCGTATTTCCAATAACTAACAAGAATATATATATGTATATATATATATATATCTTCTTTTTTTACAGCTTTTTATTTTTTATGTGGAGTCACTGTTTCTGGTCAGCATTCTCTATTTGGTTCTGTGCGTAGGGTTAATTTTTGTTAGTCCTTTTTTCTTTATATCGGTATTTACACAATCCAACGATCTTTTCCTTGGTCGACAACGGTTTTTTTTACCTTTCACTTCTAATGTATTGTTTGCCTTGTAACGTAGTTTTATTCTCTACATAGAATATAACCGTACAACTTTAACTTTTTTTCTTGAATTTTCTTATGAGCTTCGATGACTTTCAGTTTTTTTCTAATATTTTTATTTTCTATTCAGTTTAATTTAAACACTTCCAACGACCATCAAAGCATTTTTATTTATACTAAATTTAGTTTTCCTTTTTGGGCTTTTTTAATACTCCACGTTTCAATCCGTAAATCAAAACCGGTCTTACTGCAGTTTTAAAATTTTAATCATTTGTCCTTGCTGTTATCCTTTTGTTGCACAGAACTCTTATAAGTTTTCTTCAGTTATACCAGCCTGCTTGTATTCTTTGTGTTATTTCTGCATTTAAATCTCCATTATCTTCTAGCAATGAACCAAGGTAATTAAACCTTTTTACTTTCAACAATTGTTGGTATTCCATTTTGATTTTGCTACCATTTTCTTTCGTTGTACTTATATACACTATCTTTTACTTGTTAATCCTTAAATCTAAATCTTTTAGCACTTTTCTCCATTGCTCTATCCGTTTCTTTACGCCCTCTTGTTTTTTACCGCATAAAACAATGTCATTTGCAAATAACATATACCATAGAGATTCCGCCTTAATGTTTCTTGTTAGCACGTCAATAACTAGATTAAACAAATACGGGCTTAATGCAGAACCCTAATGTAAACCAACTTTTAGTAAAAACTCATCAATCAGCCCCACACTGGTTTTTACCAAAGTTTTTGCTCAATCATACATATCTTGTACAATCTTTACATACTTTTAAAAGCACCTATTTCTATGCTTCTTTACACTTCCTGTCTTGGAATGCAATCATGCGCTTTTTGAAATCGGTAAACACCATATAAAGTCCTTTCTATTTTTGTCTGTGTTTTCCATTGTTGTTCTGAGCAAAAAATAGCGACACTTGTACTACGTCCAGACATAAATCCAAATTGTTTTTTTCTAATTTCTGTTTTTTTTTGCGAATTATTCCATTAATAAACTTTATTCCCCCATAGTTACTACAATTTTGAACGTCTCCTTTTTTTATAAATTGGTGTGATAATATCTTTTTTTTTGCTCGTCAGGCATTTTCTCTTTGTTTTATATTAAATTTAACAGTTTAGTTAATCTGTTAATTTCACATTTTCTCAAAAAGTTTCATGTTTTAATAGGTATTCAGTCTGGTCTTGAAACTTTTCTATTCTTTATCTTACTTACTTCTTTAATTACTTCTTCCTGGGATATTTCTTGTGTTACGCCTAGATTAGGTGTCCTATTTTCAATCACGGCTCTGGAAAATTTTTATTTATCACTGTTTTAAAATATGTTTTCCATTTTTTTTAGTAACTCTTCTTCTGTTAATACTATTCCTCTTTCATCTTTTATTTGTGTAATGTGTGTCAAGTCTTTTGAGGCCTTATTTCTCGTTTTAGCAACACTAAACAACCTATTCTTTCATTATACATATTTCACTTAATTGAATCAAGTTATTAGACAAGTAAATAGTTATTTATTTACATATTAATAATATCTAAATCAGTTTTTCATTTTTTAATTGTTTTTAGAGAAACATCTGTTAATAAATTAGTTGTTTATATAAGTTTTATAATTGCTTCAATACATTAATTTAAATAGAATAAAAAATATTGTTAAATATAACAATGTACAATTATATGTTTGTATACATGCATATATGCAAAAATGTTTTAACACCAATGACAAGACTGAAAGAATAAAAATAATTTATTTTAATTGAATACTAACCGAAAAAACATCTGTTTAGCAAGTTTATAATGAGTATCATAGTTTTAGTACATATTTGTGTTTTCTTCTTTAAAGGTGTTTGTAACGCATATGCTAAATTACGCTTTAGTTATCTATACAATTAGCTATATATATATAATCAATTAATTAAAAATGATTAAATAGCAGTTTTGCTTGTCAAATTGGTTTTCAAATACTGAATATTATTTTTCTTATATTCGTACAATGAATTTCAAATAATTGATTATGTATTTATATTGTTACATTTAAAACAATTATTTTTCTTTATTTATAAATAATTCCAATATACTTTACTAAAAGTTGTCATAAAATATTTGTTACATTAAACATTGAAAGAAATTGTTATTTTAATGATTACTTATTGGAAGACATGTGATAAATTAATAATAGTTTAGAAACATTTAGTAATGAATTCGTTTATAAATGTTCAACTTTTTTATACAGATTGAATACACGTTAAATAAATAACCAGATTATGTTAAAAAATAGTATAAAATTAAAAAGCATAGAATTAAAAAATTCAATTCATTTAATTTATTCATTCTAATGTTTATTTTGTTATTTTCAAATACTTTAAAGTAAATACTATTTTTGTCAATTTTTTAATATTTTAATTCTATATATTTCCTATCTAAACATTAAAAGTTTTGTTTAAACATTTGTGCATAAAATAAGGTAAATATAATTTATTAATATAATGTAAATCAATACAGTACCTATTTATTAAAAATTGCACTGTTTCATGTCACAAGATAAAAATTTTTTAAGATAATATTTAATAAAATTAATATTTCAGAAACTCCTCATATTTTTTTAAGTTTCAGAATATTAATTAAAGATGGTTGTTTGTTAAATGTTTATTATTAAAGTTATAATAAAAAAAGTGTGAAAATAGTAAAATTATTTTAAAACAAATTTTGGTAAAAAATTAATATTATTGATATATTTTTATTTTAAAACAAAATGTTTTGTTTTATTTTTGATAGAATAAATAAATAAACCAGCAATTAGATAATAATATTAATAATAATAACTCTAGTAGTTTCAACTATACGTATAACAGATTTTACATATATATTTGGGTTATTTTGTTAAATAATGTATTTAAAGAACACAATATCAACATATCTGTATTTTTTGTACAAGCATAGGTTGTTAAAAACATGTTTTAGCAAATGGATATTTAACCAAACCAAACAAAGACCTGCTTTCAATATCGGCGATAAGGCTCGAATCCGCATCTATTGAGTTCCGAGTCAAGCGTTTTGCAAACTCGGCCACTCCTGCAATTCACGAGTTCCGTTTTACTTTATGTGTTTTGAAAAAAACAATGTGCAATGAACAAGCGTTTTTAATTATAATTACTGTTTTTTATTTTGCACATTTTTCATTGTTTTTATTTTGGAAATAATCACTTAACACCTCTCTTTCCTACTAACCACTCGTTTGAGACCAGTTATATAAATGTACATTGACCACTTATTTGTAAAAATGGTTATTCTTGAAAATCCTAGAAAAACAAAATTGTTGCTTCTAATAAAATTTTGTTATTAATGATTCTACTAATTAAAAATTAAACTATTTTTAGCTTTTATTCATCGGAATAGAGCTCATTTAATTTTTTTTGCCGTAATCTACCGTAATGACACGTTTTTCTTTTTCATTCAGTAATGTTTGTATTTTTATAAAAGTCAACCCTCTTCCTATCCTAACCAAACTTAGGATTGGTTACGGTAAAGTTGAAAAAATAATTAAATGGTATAGTTAAACAGTAAACAATATTTCAAAATAAGTATAAATAAATTTTTTTATATATGCTAAAACCCAAACATGCACACATTTGTTTGTGCATAAGTAACTAATCCATATTATTAATGCAATAAAATAATATTCTATATTTTTGTCCACAAAGTATACATCCGCACTTAAATTAATTTTATATTATTTTCAACAATAATATTTATTGCGTTTTGTATATATTTTAAACAAACTAAAAGTAACAAAATAATGTAAAAATATAAAAAAAGTAAAAAAACGAGTTAGTTAGTTATTAAACTGAGCGAAAATGAAAAAAACAATTAAGATTGTATAATTTAATTATAAATGATTTGTCAGTTGTTCTTACCCAAATATCAAATATTCATTTTAAATATATTTTTTAAATAATACACAGTTTTTATTAACTCGAAAAGTTTTAATGCTTAATAAATTAAATTTTGTAATTAAATGAGATACATAGTAACTGATTTTAAATAAACATTTGGTGGTTTCATTTTATACTAAATATTAACTAATTAAAATATAAAAATCTAATATAATTAAAAAAATAATCAGTAATTTTTGAAAACCCAAAATATTAAAAGTATATATTAAAAAAATATTATTATTTAAATTTGGTCTAGCGGTGGAGCGCTCGACTTGAACCTGGATGAGCATCGGGGTTTGAATTCCACTACCGGCATTAAAGCAGACCCACGTTCGGCTTTGCTAAAAATGTCCACTTGCTGAAAGATGTTTTTTGTACGATATTTAAAGTAGTGAAAATAAAATAAATAAAATATTTTTATATCTACTACTGAAGAAATAAAATTAAAACCATTCCCTTAATTAAAAAATTATGATATAATTTTGATGTAAATTTAACTTTTATATTTTTAAATAAAGTAAACAGTATTAAATATATTAAAAATATTACTTTTGGCATATTTTTAAATGCATTGATGTTACAATTTAATACTAAACATTAAAAACATTAATTATTATTTTCTTTAAAACTAATTATGTTTTTAAATTAATATTCGGGTTTATTCAATAATATAAAAAACCAAGTTGTTTCAAATGTAAATAATAATTTGCATAATTTATTCAAGTGTTTTATTAATTAAAACATATTTTTTGTTTATTGTAATTAATGTATAAAATGTTTAAACAAATGCCATTTATTTTTATAATATATATAGTAATTTTAATAATTTTCTCAACTTAATTTATAATTTAATAAAAATTATTACAAGCTTAGTACATTCCTTGAAGTAAAAAGTATGGAAAGGAGGAATATACTGTTTTGCAAAACATCTTTTGTTTAAATACTGATTCTTGTTTACTATTTAAATATAATAAATTTGTAATAAAAAATGTTTGAAATTATAAAAAAGATCATTGTTGATTGTGCATAAGGATAAGTATAATTTTTTTAAAGTATTTAAATAAATGATAAAAATGGTCGTATACGTTTTTAAAATATTAAGCACAGTTAACCTTTATTGTAACATCTACTTAACCGATTAACAGTTTTATGTAAATTTAAAATTTTAATAATTAAATTAATGTTAGACACTATTTTGTTTGAAATAAATAAAAATACTTTATTATAATTTTTTATAAATAATAAGAAATATTTATATTTGCATTTTTATTATAAAGATACAAAAATTATATACATTTTTATTTCATTATTGATAATATTTTATTGTTTACAATGTAAAATTAATATTTTTTGGCTACACACTTAAAAATATGTAAAAACTATTTTTAATTAATTAATTATTACTTAATATTAATAATTTACAATTTTTTATAAACAATAGAAATTTTAAATTTAACTAATGCTTTTAATTTTTTATTAAAAGAAATATCTACCATATAATAATTTTTAATTTAAGTATTAAACGCATACCTTTGTTAGGTTTTTAGAAAATAATATATTTTTTAAAAGTGTTAATTATTTAAATGGTAACACCAAAAAATAATAAAATTAATGTTGTTTTCTTACTTTGTTTCAGTCAATGTTGACTGTAACTTTATAGTTTCCAATTATTTCAATAATTAATTTAATTGATAAAAGATGCTCTAAATTATTTTTACAAGGTGAATTTGCAAAAATTGCAAAACTTCTATTTTTGATAGTTATTCAAGTTTATATGTTACAGTATATTTATTAATTGATTGATTAATTTTGTTAATTATAAATGTTTTGCTTTAATAAACACCATTCTTCACGTTTGTTCTCTTAGAGTACAAATTTTACAACCTTTGAGTTATATAACTATTAATTAATATTTTAGAAATATTTTTCTAAAGATTTATTTGAAGTTAGTAGAACACATTCTATATCGTTGAGGTTGTGACATTAAAAATCTTGTATATTAAAAAATAAGTTTTTTTTTAGTTTTTACTAAAACCAATTATTAAAATTGTTTATTTCACTTTTTGTCAGTATTAATCAAAATATCAATCCCTTTTTATTTCTGTAGTAATACAAATTTGTTTACGAGGGTAAGGTTTCTAATTGTGTTCTCTAGTAATTGATTTCTTTTTTAACCAGACTTGAGAAGTTTTATGGGGAATATTGTATTTACTAACATATATTTTTATTTATTTATTAGTACAAACTGTTTAATTTATTAAAAAATAAATGTACTTTGATATATTTAAAAAATATACACCAAAATAAAAAAACAATTAATAAAAAATCTTAAAGTTGTTTAAACTATAAATTTTACTGTTAAGTAATTAAATTATAAAAATGTGGTTAATTAAATATTAATTCAAACTTAATAAAAACATTTAAATTTAAAGACTATCGTACTACAAATGATATTTAGTAAAGTTTTATTTCAAGTATTATATTTTGAAATTTAAAGTTTATCCTAAAACAAATTGAGATAAAAATATGATTGATTGGCTAAATTATTAAACAATACAATTAAAACTATAAATTTAAATTTGTTTTTACAATAAAAAATTAGTAAAATTAGTCTTAAAATTAATAAATTTTGTTTTATTTTTAATAAATAAAAAACTCGTTTTTTAATATAAACTACAAATAAAATTAGTAGAACTCCTTGTTGGTAAAATAGCAGTCCAAAATATTAATTCATATTGTATATAATTATTTAAAATGTATTATTTATATTATTATTATTATTATTATAATTATTATTATAATTTTATTACAAATAGGATGCGTTGTATTAAGCAAAATATGGCTGCTTTAACATACCATTTAACAAATGTTGTTACGTAGATTGTTCATACATAGTCCCAAATACAAATAAATAAGTTATTAATATTAAGTATATTTGGTAAATTTGACAAATTGGAATATAACACAAATTGTAAAAAATATACCCTTAATAATTCTATTATAAACAATATAATTATTAAAAAACTTAAATTAAAAGTTTTAAAAATTATCTTACTAAAATATTTTTATGTATAAATTAAGTGTAAAATGAAAATATATCTCATTTGGCAATTTAAAATTAAAAATTAAAATTAAAAAAACAGTATAGTTATAATTTTCAAAATTTCTTGTCTTTGGTTAGAATTCACATAAAAATTATTTTTTTATAAAGTTACATTTCACTTCACTAATTTTTAAAATTAAATTTTTAAAATATTATTAACGTGAAAATTCGTTATGTATTTTTTAATTACAAAAATTAATTATTTATTTTTATTTTTATAAATTATAAAATATAATTACTTTCATATATAAATTATGACAACCGAAAATTATTGTTTTTTATTGCATAAACATAAAATCATATTCTAAAAACGTCTAGAAACGTTTATAAATTTTTATAAATATTGCAAATTGTAAGCACAATGTAATATGTATTAAATGCTTATTTTATTATAATATTTTTGAACGCAACTGTTACTGTTTAAAAAATTAATTACGAAGATTAATTTAAAAGTTTTGTAAAAATTATAAATTTTCTTATATTCAATATACATATAATGTAAAATAAATTTTTTTACTGTTTTAAATGTTTTATAGAAAACATCTTTTAACAATGGACATTTACATAAAGCCAAACGTGGGTTCGCATTTGGTGCCGGTAGTAATGTTTAAATAAACACAGCAAAATGTTTTATTACTGTGCTCCACGTTGGCTTAAACGGAGTATATTTGCAATTTGGCCGAATGTATTAATTTTATAACATATTGTAGAAAATTTTTGAGCACTCTCATTGTAAAAGATTAAGTTATGCTGTACAGACTATTGAACTTGTACCATACATTAGGACTGTATTAAAGAATTGGTTAAATAAGTCATTAATTAACTTGTTATCAGTCGCAATAGACAAAATTTGAGGTTATTGCAACTAGCTTTGATTAGATTCATTATAAATTATAACTTTTCAGGTATTTGTTAACCATCCATAGCTCAGTAAGACAACGGTTTAAAACACAAAAGACTGTGAAAATGAATTTATGTAAAATTTAAAAATATGCATTTTTAGTAATATTTAACAGAAATAAAAGAGATGTACGATTTTTCTATTTGGCTTAAACTTAATATATTTATTGTATAGTAAAATTATCAAATCTTATATAACATAAACCATTCAAACTTAACAATGCATTTATCGTGTTAAATGTTTTTCTAATTATTTAATATTTAATAATAATTTAGTTTTTGCTTTAATTTTAAAAAATAATAAATTTTTGTTCCATATTTGTAAAATATAAATGGTTTAAAGCTACATTTTATCAGTTTATTAAAAAAATATACAAGAATATACTACTTCTTTACTGTTTTTCTTCTTTTTATAAAAAAATTGCGGCTTTTTGTTGTTTTTCTAAACAAAGTTCCAAAAATATACCACAAAAGTTAGAAACAAACATTTTTAACTAATTATTTTTAATTTCTTAGTTAAGTATTTTGCAAAAATAAATGTTGCAAACTGGACGTAATAATAGATTATATAAAGTACTCTATTTAATTTTATTTATATTTTCAATTGTTTGTTTAAAAATATTTATACAATAGGAATGTTATACATTGAAGTTATAATTTCATTAATGTTTTATCTAAATGCAATTTAATTATTTTTTATATTAATTAAAATATTGTTAATTTGTGTTTGAAACCAATTTTTAGAAAATGTTGTTTAATACTTCAACATTTATACATATTAAGAATAACTTTAAAATCATATTTACCTTACAATATAAAAACAGAAAAAATTGGTGCATTAAAATGTTTAATTAATTAATTTTTGAATAATATTTTTTGTTAAACAAACATATTTAAAATTCGTTTGTTGTATTGCAAAGTTTTTATAAATACACTAGTTATAGTGAATTAAATGTTTCTTTAAAGTGGTGCAGTTTATACATTAAGTATTTTCTTAATAAAAAACTTTACTATTTAAAAATAAGTTAAAAATTAATATTCTTGTAAACGATTAAAATAAATATTTAGAATACATTGTTAAAACATTATTAAAATAATTTTACAATTTAATAAAAAAATATTTTGCTTGTTAGGAAATATATGGTACAACTGTAAATAATTAAAAGCATTTGTTTTTTTACATTGTAAAAATAATTGATACAAATTTTATTATTTGCTGGTGAAAAGCAAGTTTTAAAACATTTTTAATTACTAAACTTTAGTCGTTCCTCTATATTGAAAAACCCTAGTAAATATCCAAATCATAGAATTTACTACTACAATTTTACATTACTTTTTATACTACTTATAATATCTTATATGTACTAAATTAAACAATCTAAAAATTTTCGACACTTCGTTTTATACCAAAATAATTGGTTTAAAAGAATTAATTAATAATTTATGTGCCAAGATAGGGTAAACTGTAAAACAATTTTTGTACAAGTTTTAATTGGAATAGTTAAACAAAAGTTTATATTTGGCAAACTTTGAATTGACTGGGAATAAATAATAAAATAGCTATCATAATGTGAATTATGCCAAATATTTTCTGTATAAATGTATGTGGATATGTTTAAAGTCAAAATGTAATTTATTTATACATGAGCCACAATTGTTTAAAAAACAATATTAGTTGTTACAATTAAAAAATGTACTATGTGTGTGTTAGTTTATTTTGTCAACATAAAAAGTTATATTTCAAACCCTTATCAAAATATTATTTGTTAAAACTTTAAAAAAAAACATTGCGTAGTTAACAACATATTAACATATATAAGCAAAATAATTGTAAAAAGTAATTACATAAATAATTTAGTATTTTGTAGTTTATATAAGGATGTATTTAATAATTAAAAAAATCAGATGCGCTTTGTATTTATTTTTACTATTTCATGTTATTTCATGTTTTTTTTAGCCTTTAATTATAAACCAATTTACATTAAACAGTTAATGATACATATTAGCATAATTAAGTTTGTATTTTATGCATAATGTAGTATGTATATTGTGTAATAAAGCAAGGTTTCGTTTTTAAATAATATGATTACTAAAAATGTTTTATTTTGATAAACATGTTATATGCAATACTTATTTGGTTATAGTGGTTATATATATATATATATATATATATATATATATATATATATATATATATATATATATATATATATATATATATATATATATATATATATATCTTAAACTGGCTACAAAATTATATATTAAAAAGAAAACAGTTTACACTAATTGGTCATAATAAATCAAAGTTAACAGAAAACAATAATGGAGTTTCACAGGATGCAGTACTATCTCTGTTTTTTATTTTCACTGTACGTAAATTCACTGCAAGTGCCACAACCATCACCTTTTTTAATTTGCCGATGATATGGTCTTGTGCACAAATTTTTTTTAAATAATGATCTAAACAAATTTGAAAATTCTATTAATAGAATTGAATAATGGTTTACTAACTTTAATCTCAATTTAAATTCATCAAAATGCAAGCTGGTTAAATTTACAACAAGGCGTCTAAAAGAAACAATGGAATTAAATAAAATTTTTAAATTAAGTCAAACAAACATATGCACCTGTAACAAAATTAAGTATCTTGGAGTAAACGTAAATAACATACTTACCTGGTGTGATCATGTAGAGCATATATTTATCAAAACCAAATCCTTATGCTACTACAATAGAAGATTAAGAAAACTAAATGTTGACAATTATATTACTAAATTATTCGTTACATTATGTTTTTATCCTTTAATATTAAATTGCTCACCTGTAATTTTTCCTAGTTTATTAAAACAGGATTATGTTGTTTTAAAAAGATGCATATTATTGGTAGCAAAATCTGCAGGAATCAAATATACTATCTTATTGAATGACATTGTTAATAAACATTTTAAATCCTGTGTACAATTAGCATCAAGGATTAAAAGTAATAACAATCACCCACTACACACAGCTTTAAACAATTCTAAAAAACAAGAAAAACAAGAAGAACTTACTTGCACATGAAAGTTAAAACTAATCAATACAAAAATTCACGTCTGCCATACTTATCCAGAATTAAATAAAATTGAACTACTAACAAACCTATCAAAGTAGGAATCATTCCATCCACGCATTTATTTGAACTAATTTGGACATCTAACAATATAATGTAACAACTGTGCTTTATAATGACTCTTTCAATGTATAGTAAATTTTGAATTATTTTTTAAATCACATGTTTAATGTACTGACTATGTTTATTAGCATATGACATTCTAGTTCATTTTGCTCACATTATTTGTACTACTACTTTTTTAAATTTTGTAATTATTATTTTTATTTTTATATTGATGGTGAAAATGTATTTTACGCTGAATGTATCTCTAGTAAGATATTAAAGCTTTATATATATATATATTATATATATATATATATATATATTGAAGACTATAAAAACAATAAATGTTAAAAATTTACGTTGAATTAAGATCAGTTTTACGTAGAATTTAAATGTAATCTATTGTATAATTCATTTAAAAATTATTACATTTAATTTGTTTATATTTTTTTCTAATACAGTGTACCTAATATTTACATTTAAACAAAATGTAAAACTTTTTAAATTTACATATATAAACAATTTATAAACAACTTTATATACATGCATTATATTAAACAATAGTAATAAACATTTTATTACCCTAATATATAAAAGTTAATAGTAAAAGTTTACATGAAAAAAATATACTACTTAAAAGTAGTCATAAGTAGTTACTACAATTTCAGCAAAAAGTCATTATTTAACTAAAACATCTCTAACAACATAACATACAAAATACGTCAGTTCAATTATAAAATGCAGAATACTATATAATAATTTAAAAAATAATTATATATATATAGTAAATAATAATCCTTATATAAAATATTAACAGGTGCATAATCGAATTATTAATATGAGATATAACGTCAAATATTAATTAAAATATGGATCACATGCAATATTTAGTTACTAAATTATTAACTGCATTATAAAATAAAAAATGCTTAATAATTAGTATAATGGCCTCTTTTTTAACCATTTGATTCAAGCGGTTAGGAATGCTGTCGATGAGAGTATATTCTTGTTTAAAGAAACTGACTAAATTACAGAAATCCTAATTTTTATAAATGGTTATTAAATAAAAAAAATGTTTTTTAGATTTTAGCTTATTTACTGTTTAAATGCCAATATAAAACAAATAAAGCAAACTTAGATTAATATGACGTTACGTTTTTAGACTTATGATATAGAGCATTTTCCTGGGAAACAGTAGTGAATGAAAAACATCCTTCATAACCAAAACAATTTTTTTCTATTTAAAGTACTAGATGTAATTATCTATTTGATAAATTAATTAGACTTAATACCAAAATAACACAGCACTTGTCGAGAGTGGCTTTCTGTCTAACAGCAGGAAATAAATGTTTTTAAAAACTTGACTCGCACAACAATTTGTTTTTAAAAACCAATGGTTCGTTGTGAATTATTGTTTTATACAAAATGCCAATAACGTAAGTGCCGTTTTCTGCATTGTTTACAAAAGCAAAGTTTATTATCTTTTAGTTTTTTATTAATAAATGATTTAACTTTTGGTAATTGGAGTGATAGACCAAATTCTGTTGCCTTGTTTCCAATAATTGAACATGTAAAATTACTTTAAATATTTTTTATATAACATAATAATTTGTTGAAAGATTAACTCTGAATAATTTTGCCGGTTTTTTTGGTAAAAATCTTTTATTTTTTAACTCTAACTTGACATTTTAAGATAAATATTTTTAAGTAAATATAAAGCAACTATTAAGTACTTTTAATTATTCAAAATTTTTAATATTTATTTTTTACACAAAAGCAATTGGACATAAAAAATTAATTTAGATTTCATATTTTTATAAATTTTTCGGTAATTGTTTTAATGGCTGTAAACTCTCTAATTTATTATACAATACAATAAAAAATTAGCTTTACAAATTATATTTTGCAAATATTGTGCAAAACAAAATATGTATCAAAATTAATTTAATGTTAACATTAAAAAATAAATAGTTTATTATTATCTTGAATGTACATTAACAAGTTTAATATATTATAAAAATAAATAGCGTTTGATATTCATTCAGAGATAACTTTATTTTTAATCGTAAACGGGTTTATATTTTCTGTTTAGTAGCAAACAGCTTCTTAAATAACTTTTTTTAAATACTTAAGCAAATTGTTTAATGTTGCACTATTTAATTATATAAAAAGTTTTTATTTATAAATATTAATAATATTATTATACAATATAAATTATAAATACTTTTCTAATAACTAAAATGTTTAGATATAAAAAACGTTTAAGTGTGTGAACAATGTATTAAAAAAAGTATTAATATGCGATTAATAATAAATATAAAATTGCATACCAACATAAAAAAATGTCTACTGATTAATAATTTAATTTAAAAATTTTTGTTGATTCTTTAATTAATTATGTTTAAAATGTTTTAAAATTATATATATATATATATATATATATATATATATAAGTTTATTATAATTTAGATATTCAATTTTTAAAACATTTTTATTATAATACATTGTGCTTAGATAATTCAAATTACTTATCGTCTCCAAATGAAAATACACAAAACCCCTTGTACAATCTATACTCGTCTAAGTCGTTTGAAAAACCCAACTTGCCGTATCCCAAATTTAAAACGTATCAAACGGATTTTGACAAATCGAAGAATACTCCATCCAATCCGGACGAAGATAATTTGGCTAATTCCAAACTCTACACGTATCGTCAAGACAACGATAACGTCGCCAACGAAATGCACATGTCCGAACCGCCATTTGCACATTTGCAATTGTGCAACAAATCCCAAGATTATGTGTCGCATTCTGTCATTCCGTCGGGTTGCATCGATGTCCAAAATCAGCTGCGTATGGCTAATTCGGCGTCATCCATATTAAACAATCCGTTTGGATCAAATTGTACAACAACAGAAAAACGCAAACAACGCCGAATTCGTACTACATTTACGGGTTTTCAATTGAAGGAATTGGAAAAAGCATTTCAAGAAACACACTATCCTGACATTTACACACGAGAAGATTTGGCACTACGTATCGATTTAACAGAAGCACGAGTACAGGTAAGGTACATGGTTATATATATTAAATAAATAAATTGGTAACTTAAATTTGATTAAAACATTTCAAACAGGTTAGTTATTAAAATAAACGTTTTGAAAAACAATTAGTAAATATTGTTTTTTATAATTACTAAATTAAATATCAGTTAAAATTTTTTATATAGATTAATAAGTTTTGACTTTTAATTATTTTCTTTAGAATTATATACATTTTAAAATTATGTTAAACATAATATATATAAGTCAGCCTACGCTAAAAATATTAAATAATTTTTTTAATAAAAACTAATTAAGAATTAAAAAAACATAAAACATATATATATATATAAATTAAATAATACAAGTATACTAAATTGTTGTCGAAGAATGCACTGTAAAAATTAATAATGTGAAAGTTGGAAACATAAAAATTTGCTTTTATCTTTACATTTGCTAATTACTTGTTTTAGGATTTAAATATATTATAAACATGTTAATAACATATTTAATTAAAACTCAATTTTATAATCAATGTTAAAACAAATAATTAATATGGAATTTTTATTTTATGAATTCATTGTTAATTTCAACATATAGTATATTAATAAATATTACACTTGATTTGCAATTTAAAGCATAATGTTATATTATTTTACTTACATAAATGTTATTAAGCATTAAACAATATATTATAAAATTAATTATATGTATGTGATTATAAATATAATAAAAAGTAGTTGCAATTAATTTGAAAAATTGTTATAAACATGTATTATAATGTAGTTTAACTAAATGTTTAAATTATATTTAAAATGATATTCAATAATAAGGTATATATCCATATGGACGATATTTATAATGTCTTCGTCGATAGTTATGTTTTATCATTCGTTTTATCATTCTTTTCTCCATTCGTTTTAACTTTCTTGAAAAACTTCGACTGGCTGGTTTAATAACGGAAACCCTATTTTCTAAATCCATTATATTTGAACTTTTTAACCCATTTGTCTTTGTTAATAAATTTTCAAATGAAGCGTTAGCATATAGAAATACTATTATGCACATTATTACAAAAAAACTGCAATTATTCATTTTATTAAACAGCATGTAAATATGATTTTAATGTACAAGTTAATTATATATATATATATATATATATATATATATATATATATATATATATATATATATATATAAGCACATAGGTATACTTACATTAATTATTTTAAATTTTAAATTTAATTCAAATATTTATGTTGATTATTTATATTAGGTGCACATGATGTTATGTATATAAATGTATATACTTATTTGTTAATTTTATTTACGGTCATTTAATGTAAACATTTCTAATGAATGTACAATTAAGTGATTTATGCTACATACCTTGCAACTTTACAATATTTGGGTACATTAAGTATAAAATTTAAACACGTGTTAATAAGTGTTTTATTTAATATTTTAAAACAACATAAAACATTGTTTTCAACAAACAAATTATAAAATTAATTAAACATATATATATATATATATATATATATATATATATATATATATATATATATTCGCATTTAAAACAAAATAAGTTAATGTGAATTCTATTATGCTAAAAATTTACAAACAGTTTAATAAAATCTATTACATTTGTACAATCTACGTATAAATTATGTATATTTATATATGTATGATTATTTTAAACAATAATGTTATGTCACTAGTTTGTTAATGTAGTACTTTGAATTCAATACCAACACATGATTTTAACCCTTGGTTGGCTATATTAAATGTCCACTTGCTAAATAATAATTTTGGCAATAATATTTAAACACTAATACAATGTTAATTGTTTTTGTAAAAATATATTTAGCATTTTGTACAATTAGGTGTTTACTCTAAAGCTAATTAAGTTTATTAAATTGTAAGTATTTTAATGCTTAGCTAAGCAAAAACCAACAACAACAACGTCTACAGTTAAAACGTATATTCAGTAATTTAAATATCAGAGCTCCAATAATTGGAATATCTCTATTTCGTTTATAGCCAATTAAATTAACAATTTGAAATTTTACGCATTTTTCGAATTATGTATATTAACCAAAATTTAATAGTACATTTAAATTAAATTAAAATTAATTGTTAAGATTGTTTTAAAATATTTAAAAGCCAGATTGTTTATAAATTATTTATGCATATACAAATGATAATAATAATAATATAAGAATAAGTAATATTATTATTTGAAAATATACTAAGCATGTGTGCAAAAAAGTTATAATCTAATTTGTAAATTATGTAAAATATTCCCTAATATTAAAAATAATTTATTTTTGACCTTATAAAACATTTTTTTATTTAAATATATAACATATGTTAATTACATTTGTTAAAACATATATGTCATTTAAAAATAAATATAAATTAAAAATATTAAAAATAAACATTTAAACTTGAACAACTTTAATTAGATGGACCGTAATAAAAATAATAGAAAATTAAAACATGAACTTAAAACAATTACAAATGAAAATGTACTTTTCATGTTTTAAATTATAAATATGTTAGACAATGTTTCTGTTAATAAAAAGATAAATAAAGTTCAATTAAAATTTTAACGTTTTTATAATATTTTATAATATTTTATTCATTTTCTTAAAAACTTGTATTTATTTAAATTTTCTTAATTATTTTGTATTGGTAATAATTTAAAAATTTAAAAATTGGTACTATTTAAGACTACTTTATTATTTTAGAAAATATTATTTAAAAATTGTGGTTATAAAAAATTACTACAAACTTTTGTCCAGTTATTTACTAATAACGTTGCATCTCCACTTGGTTTCTTCCAATCTCTATTAACTTATTTGTCAATACCAATTTATACATCCAACCCTATAATCTAACTGTATTTTATAATGACTCAGTGACAATATAAAAATTTTAATAGTTTTTCTAATTACAGGTTTTATTAAGTTTATTTTTTACTAGTTTTTTAAATAAGTAATAATGAAAATGAATGCTAAATGTACTGAATGTTTTTCAAGTTAAGTATTAAGGTTTATTGTAATAATAATAATAATATTATATATATATATATATATATATATATATAATAAAAACAATTATTTTGGTGTTTTCTTAAATTGGTTCTAGGTTTGGTTTCAAAATAGACGTGCAAAATTTCGCAAAACGGAACGCGTTAGTCTGACGGGATTCGAAAATCAAGACAGTTTTTCTAGTCCATCGAGCCAACTGTATCCGCCAAATCCAAAATCCAACAGCAACTTGCCTAAGGAATTTGATTCACAAGTGCACAAGTATTCTATCGATCACGAAAATGCAAAACATTTGAAACATATGTCAGATAAAATGGCGCATTCAAATTACGATCACATTAATTTACCATTTAATCCAATTGACAATGATTTGTACGCCGAAGTTAATGTATCAATGTGCACAAATAAAATTGAATACAATTCATCCAAAGATTTGTCCGCTGATCCCAAAAATACATCATTGGAATGGTCTGATTTGACTGATGAAGCCAATAATGAACTTATTAATACGGAAACCGATGATACAGTTGTTAATCATCAGAACATTCATCCACTTTATCGTTTATCGCAAACGTGTATGCAAGTGGATCAGTTGATGGAAAAGTCCAATTTTGAGTCAATAAATTTTTATAAGCACAATGAACATCAAACAACTAAAAAACAACCTGTTTCTTCTGTAACCTCAAAAAAATTAAAAAATATATAAATATTAATTCTACTTGCATTGTGTTTACGTCAATGATGTAAACAAATTATTTAAAAAAAAAAAATGACAGCAAGAAGCAGTTTATTTTAAACAAGTGAATAATTTAAAATAACCATCTTGTTTAAATTAATTATTCATCATATTGTTTACAATATAATTAGATTAATATTTCTAATTAATTTTAAATGACATGATTGAACGTTTTTTATTTTGTTTGTTTTCAATTTAATATTTCCATGATTTTAAACATTTGCTTTGATTGAAAATATAATGTAATTTTAATTATTTCACTATTGTAAATGAATGACGTAATCCCTTGAATGTTTTTTAACATTTACTAATTAATGTTAAATAAAAGCAATTGATTTCAAAAATTTAAGATTGTAAAATAGTATAATATATTATTAATTGTAAATTAAAAAAATAAAAATAATTGAAAAGTTGAAAATTGTAATAAGACATTTTTAAAAGGTACACTTCCATTTAATTTTTTAAACTTTTTACACACTAATTAATTAATTTATAATTAAATTTTATAATTATTTGTAAAAATTGTCAATAATGAAACACAAACGTATAATAATTTCCTTTAACTAATTACACTAAATAAACATTTACTTGTAATGCGACGTTTGATCGTATATATGTTTTATAAATTCAATTTATATTAAATTTGTTAAAATTTACCAAATAATAAATATACTTTATTTGTGTCAATCAGCAGCACTGTACAGTTGTTTTATGCATGTTATACATTATGCTGAGTAGACACCTTTAAAGTCTTACATAAACTTGAACTCATATTCTTCAAGGTTACTAATCGAAGTATTTCCCACCAAGTTATGAGTTGTTGACATACCTTTTAAAATTATTATTTATAATAAATCTGCTTAACGGTAATTATTTAGTGATTCTACATGCGTACTTTATTACTTATAATAAATACCTCCTTTTACTCTAGATTTTTTATGCAGATATTAGCATACTGCTATGAGTTTAATAACTTATACAATATATGTTATAACAGAATTTCCAATAGTATATGTAAGTTTAATTATAATTGTAATTGTTAGATTTATTAAACAACAAATATATTTGTTTTAATGTACAATTAAACATCTTTAAAAAGCTAATTTAAAATATCACAACTTCTTCTTAGTAGAATTTTGGACAGAACTGAATTGATAGAATAATGATTATCAGTGTGTAAGAAAGATAATCTGTTGTTTAAATATGTATACTGCTTTTAGTTAACTTTGACCAACTCTATACTACCACAATTAAACATTGTATATTGCAAACTTATAAGCTCTTGTGCTAAAATTGTACCACATGTTACTATTATATATATATATATATATATATATATATATTATTATTACAAAACCATTTTGCTTTTAAAAAAAAGCATGGGGCAATAAGACAACAATTACAGCAAAAAATAACAACAACAACAAAGTCTCGTAATTCAAATTGAACATGAGACAACAAAATGTTTCCATGTATTTAAACATTTTGCCAAACGTTTGGCTAGATCCCATGAAATATTCATTTTAATTAAATCTTCCAGAATAGTTCTTAGCCAAGTTTTCTTTGATCTGCCAATCTTTCTTTTACCATTTACAATTGTCCATTCCAAAACCTTTCTTGCTGGTCTTTCGGGCAGTAAACGTAGAATTTGACCAAGTAATTTTCTTTGTCCAATTGTAATGATGTCATGTAGTGGACGAGAGTCAGTTCTTTTTATGATCTCATTATTTGAAATGTGATCGTGCCAAGCAATCTTTAAAATACTTCTTAGACACCGGCGATAAAAAACATCCACCATCTTATCAATCTTGTCCGTTTGTTTCTACGTTTTACTCCCATATATTGCCGTAGGAATGATTATTGATGCGTACAAACAAAGTTTTATCTTCAGGCGAATGGAAGAACATGACCGTATTGATTTGAGTCTGTTGAAAACCGACATTGCCTTTCCAAGTCTGGCTTTAATATTAATTTCGGTTTTTTCGTTTTTACCAATGATGCTTCCCATATATATAAAAGAATCAACAGTATCAATATATTGTCTACTAATTTTGATGGGTAAATCATTGTTTGACTTGGTGCACAACACTTTTGTTTTTGAACAATTAATCCGTAAGCCAATACGAGAACTGATATCACTGAGTCGTGTTGTCATATTTTGCATCATTTCTGGAGTTTCACTGAGTAGACTAATATTATCTGTAAAATCCAAATTTGTTAATCTGCCGTGGTTCTATTTGATACCATAAGACAATTTATTCATGGATTGAGTAATAATAAAATCAATTACCAGAAGAAACAAAAACGGTGACAAAATACATCCTTGACGTACTCCCTTGATAATTTTGAACATAGCAGTATGACCACTTTTTGTTCGAACACAGCAACTTGAATTTTGGTATAACGAACGCATAATATTTACATATTTTAGCGGTATTCCGTAAAACTTAACGATTTTCCACAAAGATTTTTGATGAACACTGTCAAAAGCTTTCATAAAATTAATAAAATTGATTGTAAGTGATTGCTGAAATTCTTGACTTTGCTCAATAATGTTACGGACGGTCAGTATTTGTTCAATACAGCTTCTTCCTTTCCGAAAACCTGCTTGTTGTTTTCGAGAGTGTTTATTGTTTTCAAAGGTGTTTATCCACCGCATTACTTAAACGATTTAAAATTACTTTGCAAAACACCTTACCAGGAACAGACAATAAGGTTATTCCGCGCCAATTATTGCAATCATTCAGACTTCCCTTTTTGGGAAGAGTAACAATTACTCCTTGCCGCCAATCATTTGGAACTTGTTTATTATGCCATATAACATTAAATAAATAAGCAAGCTCGCTTGCTACAACATCATCTCCATGTTTGAGCATCTCTGCAGTTATCCCGTCAAGTCCTCCTGCCTTATTGTTTTTTCAACCTTTAAATTGCATAAATCACTTCAGTTGCAGAAATGTCATCAATACATATTTCCGGATTTTGAGTTACATTCATATCATTATCATTATCAAAATCTATGAGAGTATTTGGCATGGGTTGATTTAGTACTTCTTCAAAATGTTCTACCCAACTAAATGATTGCTTATTATTTGTTAGAAGTAAACGACCATCTTTTCCTTTAATTGGAATATCGGTGTTGTTTCTAGCTCCCGACAGTTGTTTAACAATTTTATACAAAGACTTGGAATTATTTTTTGCTACTGCCTTATCTGCTTCTTTGCATCTGCTTTCTAACTAATTATTCTGATCTTTGCGGCAGCTTTTTTAACCTGTTTATCTAAAATTCTATATTTATCATCAAATATTTTCCTGATAACAGGATTGTTAGATTGATCTCTCTCTAAGTTTGTTTTCTTTCTGAGATCAATTAAATTCCAGGAAACTGATAAAATCCATTGTTTCTTTGTAGAGCGACATCTTCTACCTAGCACATTTGCTGCACAATCTGTAATGGTTTTATAAAACAATTTCCATTGATCATCAGACTTTTCTACCCTTTTCAGATTTTGAAATGTATTTTTAAGGAATTGTAAAATTGATTTGAGAT
Source organism: Cardicola forsteri (assembly GCA_025895645.1). NCBI lineage: Eukaryota > Metazoa > Platyhelminthes > Trematoda > Strigeidida > Aporocotylidae > Cardicola > Cardicola forsteri. The sequence continues at coordinate 693,354 of JAKXYG010000534.1, read as the reverse complement.
ATTTGGCTGTTTAAGCTTCTCACACGAAAATGGATGGAATTTTTTTGTAGTTTCTATTGTCTTTAACTTTAAACGAAATTTTCCAACAACACGATTGCGAACAAAACCAACATTTGCACCGCGATATGCACGTACATTTTGCAATGAATATCACCATTTTGTGTTAATACAAATGTAGTCAATTTCGTTTGTTGTTTTTCCGTCTGGAAAAACCCACGTTGTCTTGTGTATATTTTTGTGAGCGAAAAATGTGTTGCCAACACTCATTCCACAATGACTGTTTAGCGTCAACAACCTATAACCATGTGGTCCAACATTTGAGAAATACCCAGATCTGTCTTTGTTCAATTTCGCATTAAAATCACCGATCAATATTTTAATGTCTCTTCTTGGAACATTATTCAACAAACTTTATAATTGATCATAGAAGATATCTTTATGGTTCTCCTCAGTAGATTCAGTAGGGGCATAGACTTGCACAATTGTTACTTTTGCTAATCTGGTGTTGAATCTAGCTGAAATGATACAGTCGCTCACGGGTTTCCATTCAATCATAGCTTTAGCAGCACTTTTACTCAACATAATACCAACTCCATTAATATGATGTTCTTCATGTCCAGAATATAAAATTGATGTATCTCCACTCTTGAAATGACCTTGGCCTTTCCATTGCATTTCGCTAATACCAAAAATATCGGAGTTGTACTTTTTCATTTCTCGAAGGACTTGTTCTAACTGTCCAGTACGAAAACGTGTGCGCACATTCCATGTCCCAACACTGATTAAAGTTATGGCATTAAAAATTTTGCAAATCGAAGATTGAGCTTCCTTTCAACTTTCACTCAACCCTGTCATTTGTGTAACACTGTCATCCAGATACGTGCGATCAATTCTATGCCGCTGTTTGCTGGAATGGCATCCTCTTATTGTATCTGTAGCAGTATACATTTTTACAGAGATCAGGTTTGACTTTATACATAATAATTTAATTAAAATTCTAAATTAACTAATTAAAAGAAACTAAAAAAATAGCAATAAATAGTACATGACAAAAAATACAATGCAAATAATTAAATTTATTAAATTTTAATTTTTAAAATAATAATTTTTGTACAATAGCTAAATAATAGAAAATAAAGGTCTAGTTTAAATTAATTAACTGCATAAAATAAATTGTAGACAAAATCGTTCAAATATGTTTTAATACAATTTGAAACAAATTAAATAAAAAATTACAAAACGTCTATGGATTTTTAAGCGTACACAAACATTGACTTAAATAAAAATCTGTAAATAATAAAAAAGGGTACATCATTTATTTAAACACATCATCAAGTAAAAAAAAAGTTTTTTATTCCTTAATGTATTTGTTACGTAGAAAATCGATAAAAGTAAAAAACATATTGTACCTTGTTTAAAACATAACAATAAAGTTATTTTCTTAAACACGTAAAAAATAGATAAATATATCTGTATTACGTATTGGCATCTTATTCTATCCATTATTAAATAGCGTAACGCATAAATTAAAAAACATTATTAAAAACAAAGTAAATTATATAATATTTACAATTTTATGATTAAAGTTTTATAGCAAGTATTTTTTACTATTGATAGGTTGATGGAAACAGTACTTTTAATCTAATATAATTTTAGAAGATACATTTGCTGACGTTTATAATAGTAATAAAAGTACTGCATTATAATTTAATTCAAAGCATAATATTTAACATATATTTATGTATAAACTAAATATATAATTTTAATTTTTAGTGCTGCTAATTAGGTTAAATAGCAATATATATATATATATATATATATATTATGCAGCATTCGTACATTAATTTTGTTTCTGCTTATTATCTTAGCAGTTTCTTTGCAGTTTTCACAATTGTAAATTATACGTACCATAAAATTAAATCCATACATTTTTTACTCAGTTTATTTTGAGTAGTTTACTTTATAATTTTTTACATCAAGTTTTAATTAGATAGAATAGATTGTCCCAATCTAAACATTTACACAAAGGCCTATATATATATATTGCAGTATAACATAAAAAATACATAGCAATACAAAAATAAAACGTCGGTTTATTATCGTTTTTATTAAATCACATATTTATTTAATAAAACCAAATGTACATTTAAAAAAATAATGTTAAAAAGACTTCAATAAATAATTGTAAATATAATATTGATTATATCATAAAACAGAGTTATATTATTGAGTAATATGTACAAATTGGTTTAGGCAAATACGCAACTGGAAAAAGCACTTTATTCCTAGTTTAATAAGTTTGCTAAAAAAATAATTTTGTAAACGTTTTTAATTACCAATAATAAATATTGATAACATTACATTTGTATTTGTTAAATATTGCACTATCGTACACTGTATAATAAAGCTCAATTTGTATTACAAATTGTGTAGTTACTAAAAAAGTATAAATTAAAAATCACGTTAATTATTTACTACAAGAAACATTATTTTAAATAAATAATTTACACTATTTTCTATTTAACCAAATTTTATTATATAAATAAATACTGATTTATGTAAGTAGTTATATTTATATACATGTTTTATTAAGAATATTACAAATTAAAATAAATATTATTAATAATTTACTTATATAAATCGGTACAGAGTTCAATTTGAAAATGGGTAGGTATAGGTTCAATCTATACTACCGGCTTATTGCTAACAGCTGTTGCTCGTAGAACATTTAACATAATAAAAATAAAAAATAATTAAATAAAAGTAAAACATATTATATTATTTTGTTCTATGATAATGCTAATTGCATACTAATTTTAAAATTAACGTCTACTATTTGCCATAATATTTTTTAATGTATTATCGTTGTTATTTTCCTACAATCGTTTTCAAGTCCAGTTAAAATAAGTTGTTATTTTTTTCTGGTCTAAAGCCTCTAGTTTGCTACAAAAATAAATGCATTTCTTGATTTTCTAGTTAACAGCCAAAATATTATTTTTTTCTTACCCCAACACATTTGAGAATCACTGTTAATTAAATAAAAAACATCCTAAATCTATGTTAAAATTAAATTTATAATTGTCTGTTATAATTTGAAAACAATAATAACATTTTTCTGTATGCATTTATTTTATTTGTGTCGCTCTATCTGTAAGTAAAACGTAAAAACAAACGAATAAATTATGTAAAATGTTGAATGTATTTAATATTGGTTTCATAAAAACACTTTAAAGATAACATAGCTCAAATAGGTTAGAAACGAGAATTGGTTTTCTCTACTGAATGACACTAACACAATTGAAAAACATAAAAATTATATAATTGTGCTATATACTTCTTGTAAAAAATGATTAGCTTAAAAATATAAAAATATGGAAGTTAATAAATTGTAACAAACAGTAAATTACAGTTTGTAAAGTGTGTTACGCAAAATCAAAAATGCATTTTGACTAATGTGTACCTTCGTCGAACAATCTTGTTATACAATGTTATATAAAATTAACTAATTAACGATCTAACTAAGTAACTAACTAAATAATAACAACAATAATTTTATTGTTATTTATAATTAAATGTTTTTGTATTTTTACTTTATATAATAGCCCTTGAAAAAATTAGTCTTTAAAATAAAAAAAAATTGATTTAAATTAATTTGTTATTTCTTAATGCTTTTTTGTAAAAACAATTATTAAAACTTTAAAATAATGTTAAGTACTTAATAATTGCTTTATATTTACTTAGAAATATTTATGTAAAAATTCCGAGTAGGTCAAAAGACATATTTTAAAAACAACACTCATATAAACGGAATAACTAAACACGATTTACACTTTTTCAAAAATAATTAATAAATTTTTATTTAATGTGCTTAAAAAATCATTATTCAGAAATACATTTTAATACCTTAAGTTTATGTTTCTACAATACAAAATTTAATATTTAAGTATTAATCAAATTATATGTAAAGTATGTTTATAAATCAGAAGTTATCGCAATAATCAAAATTTTTAAATAATTTAAAAACCAATTTTTTATGTAATATTACTTTGAAAACGTTGATTTAGTTTTTACTTTAAAATATTGATTTGCTGTTAAATTTGAGTTAAAAAGTAACATTTGCATACAAATTAAAATTAAAAATGCGGTATATCTTTTTAAAACGATTTAAAAATTACATCAATATTTTTAATAATATTTTGAGTATTTTCTGAAAATATATTAAAAACTTACTTCTTGTTTGTTAAAAAATTTATTATTTAACGTAGAAACAAAAAACCACGCTATTTTTTAAATAAAATATAATTAACACAAATTTAGTTATTTGCTACCTAAAGGCAAAAAAGTATAATCTGTTTTATCTTCTTTATCACAGGAAGTTTAGTTAATTTTTTATTACAAAATAAAAACACCAAATTTATGTTTTGTAATAGTAAATTAAATTGTTTTTTATACTAATTACTTTTAATTGTACTTAATAAAATAATAATTTAAAGGAATTAATATATTAAGTAATAAAATAAGTTGCTGTGTATAATCATCTTTATACAAACTTAAAATTTTACAGTTCAAACAATATATTTAAGCAACAATTATTAAATTGGTTTTGTAAAAATATTAAATAACCCTTATATAAAAATTATATTAATTAATTTAAACAGTGGTATTTTTATAATAAAATTTATTAATATTTTTTAAACTAATGTATAATTCATTTAATAATAATTTGTGTTATAATCTCACAAAGTTAATTGTAATTGTATTTATTAAATTAAATTTGTTTAGATATAAAAGTTAATTAAAACGTAACACGGACTAAAATAAAAATAATTATATTTTTTAAAATTGGCATTTAATAATTCTAATATTAATAATATTTATGTTGCATTTTTTATAATAACACTTAACATGTATAAGCATATTTAAATGAAAAAAATTATTGTCTAAATTAATTATCTGTTAAAATTTATATTAAATAAATCTATATCAGCACATTGACCAAGCGCTTACCAAACCATTTAGGCCAAGTGGTTACAAGCACAAACCATTTCATTTATGATTTTATATTTTGGAGTAAATTATATATGAAACAATTTATCAATCCTAAAAATTAGATATATCTTGATATTTGATATTATATTTTAAGTTAATAATTTTATTTAATCTTAAACTATGAGTTAGGTAATACTTTATATAAATGTTTTATTACTTATATAATTATACTTGTATTTTAATTAACAAATAATATTGTACGTTTTATAATTAACATGACGTTTTTGTTGTATGTTATGCGATTGCTACAAATGTTTTTGTTTAATAACTACGTTTTAACACTAATTAGTTTAGGAGTTATATATATATATATATATATATATATATATATATATATATATATATATATATGTAATATTTACACTACATTTAATAAATATTTAACATATTATTATGCTTAAATTTATAAAATAATTAAAAAATGTTTTTGTTTAAAGTTTTATTTCAAGTTGAAATTAATAAAAAATATTTTTAATTGCTTAATTAAAAGCAATTTTTTATATATAACTTGTTAATTTTATTTTACAAATAATTTGTTTTATTAAATTTAAATTCTAATAAATTATTTTCTTATAATTTTAACACATAATTTACAAAAGGGTTATGTAACCAAAAACTTATTTATTTTTATTTAAGAAATTGTAAATATATATATATATATATACTTCAATTAAAATAGGTTGTATTATTTTATAATTGTTTATGTAATAATAATTCTTCTTATTATAAGTAGATTAAACATTTTAAAAAATTAATATGCCATATACATAAACTAAATTATACAGTTGTGATAAGCGTAAAAACTAATTAAACATTAATAGTTACACACACACAAGGCTATTTATAAAATAATTGCAAATATTTTTAAAATATTCGTTTTCAAAATTACTAATTTCTTTAAAAATGTATCTTTTCGTTGCACTAAAATAAGTATTTTGTGTAACAAATGTAATTGATAATGGGGTATTTTCTATTAATATTACAATTATCTACAATTTTTTAATAAAAACTGTAATATATATTTATATGTAATGTTAAAATATAGAAAAATAATATTTATTAAATATGGTTTTATTTAGCATGTCGCTTATCTAAATATAATGACAATTATTTTGATTTTATCATAAAATTAAGTTGATATATTTAGTTCTGTTTTCTAATAAATAAAACTATAAATTGTTATATTTTAAAACAACTTTTGTTATAGAAACAACATTATTCAATTTTTTGCTTAAGTTTATTTTTAACCATTTTATTAAAATTAAATCAGAAACAAAATTATATATGAAATATTATTTAATTAATGGAAAACTTCGTTATATATATATATATAAACTATTTACAAATTAGTTATACATTATTTAAAAATCATTATTTATTGATTTTTCTTAAAATTGTAAAAATAATTATAAAAATTAATATTTTTTTAACGTTTTTACTTTTATTATTCTGGTATTAAATTAAATCAAGACGGAAATTAATAAATAATAAAAAAATATTTTTTAAGTAAATTTAATTTATTTTCATAATTAATAAAAATTCTACGTGTAGATTTTTTTAAATATTTAAATTTAATAAACATTGTTTATTATTTACTAAAAACACTTTTATAAAAAAAAATTGCGGCAACATTTATCAAAAGACATATTTTTAAACGCTAAACATTTAAACCAAAAAAAAACAAATACAAAATGTTCACTTTACACATCATTAAAACAGATTAATAAAGTTAGATACAAATTTTTTGTTTGTAAACACCCAAAAGGTTTTTGAAGGCAAATAAATAAATAATTCTTGAAATTACAAATAAAAATAAAAATAAAAATGTTTTGTAGCTTTTATTGTATTATGTTTTATAAATTTGTTTTAAATATTGTACTTTAAAACTTTATTACAAATGTGCCGGAGTGATCTAGCAGTAGAGCGCTTGGTTTAGATATTGGTGGGCATAGGTTCGAATCCCACCACCGGCACTAAAATGCGGACCCACATTTGGCTTCGCTATAATGTCTACTGCTAAAAAATATTTCTCGTAAAACATTTATTGTAATAAACATAAAATTTTAAAAATTAATTAAAAAATGTTGTTATATGTACACAATTATTATCTAAAGCATTATGTTTCCTTTACAATTCCAAATACAAATACAAAAACACGTAAACTGTAAAATAAATTTATTTCGTATATTTTCGTCAATTACAAATATAAAAGTTTAGTATAAATATATAAAAAAGTGGGTACAAATAACATTTAAGTTAGTACAACCCATAATCATACATAAATACAGACATTACGACCAAGCAAACGTGCACTTTTAAAAAAATTGTTTAACCGTACACAGAAAATGTGCTTTAAGAACACAGTCGATAAAGAAAATAAAATATTAAACAATTGTTAATCAACAATGGATTTCCAACAAAATTTATGGAATACCAGTACACTTCATACAAAATTCCTAGTACAAACTCCTAACAAAAAAAAAACTGGTTTACTTAAAATTACCATTTAAAGGAGATGATATTATAAATTTTCTCAAAATCCGGCTGAAAGCAACTATAAAAAGAACCTTCCCATCGCTCCAACTAAGAATGATGTTCACTACAAAAGTCTTCCTTTGCTAAACATTAAAACAACTAAAGCAACATTTTCCGCATTACATTTATTTATTAGTTTACTCGCAGTTGTGTTGACAAGTATATTGGTCGGACAATACGTCGCTTAACTAATCGGGCTAAAACACACATTTTAAACTGGGTCAATAATAGGTCAAACGGAAGTACTCATTCATGCACTTCTTCTATATTACGTCATCTACTACAAACGAAATATCAAATCAAGTTCAAAAATTATTTTAAAGTGTTAATTACTTTTCAAGCTTCGAATACGTTAAAAATTCTCGAATCTGTTTATATTTACATCTTGAAACCTATTCTGTGTGCACAAAAGCAGTTCGTCACTACATTGAACTAATCATAATTAAAATGTTTGTGTTTATTTATCCTTGTGAGTTGTAGTAACTTAAATGTCATCCATACCCTCTTTTTTGCATATATATTTAAATATATTGATTAATGAGAATATACAAAATGAATTTATCTCACGGTTAACGTCTTTTTATATTTTATTTAAAATTATTTATAATTACAAATGTTTATGCAGTTACATCAAAAGTATTGTTCTAAGTATAGGGTTTATATATATATATATATATATATATATATATAATTTTAGTAATAGAAATAATATTATTTTTTATTGGTTAAATTAACGGCTAACCAATTGTGCTTATATTTTATTCAGCTACTATAAACTATTTTTTATATATAAATACTTCAATTTAATATTTGTTAAAAAATATATTGCTTTATAAAATGTAAGTGCATGCAATTTTGTATTTTATTACGTTAGAATGTTATAATATTTATTTAAAATAATTGTTTTATTTATTGGATAACTATAAGATAATGTTTTTATTAATATTTAAAACATTTAAAATAAACTACATTGTATTTTTAAAAATGTATTTTTATTAAAATCAAAGTAATCTTTGTTAAATGTTTTGTAAAATTACTGTTTATTAAAATTATGTTTCATAGCGGTGCATTCTAAAAAAAAATTTTTTAGGTTAATAATAATAATAAATTTCAAAAGGTTTTGTTAGGTAAATACATTTTTAATTGTTACATTGGCAAAAAGTAAAATGAATGTAAATAGTTTAGATTGCAAGATATGTAAATAAATAACATCTTTAATCATAAACAATAAACATTTAAATAAATAATTAATTTCGTCTAACATTTTAAATTTAGAAAAGGTTTATTTAAATTAATTTTTAAAAAAACTTATCAAAAATAATATAACACAAACGTTTTATAAATTAAAATAATATATTTTTTAATTATTTTAATTTAATTTTTAAAATAAAATTTTTAATAATGGTTGAAATAAATAACAGATAAACTGTGTACAGTTAAAAAATGCTTATTTGCAATAAGAGTTAGATAAAAAAATTAAAATTTTAAAAATTGTTTATGGTCAAAATGTACACTAAATACAATAATAAATATTTAATTATTTTAGTAAATACATGTTGGTTTTAAAATAAAAAATTTTTAAAATATATGTTTTAATTGTTACTTGTAGCATCAAGATTCATAAATAGTTTACAAAAGCTGTTTTAATTAACTTTTGTGTTTTAGTGTGTAAAAAATAAATAATTTATTTTAATTTTAGTAATTATTAGTAATTATAAATTACATTTCAATATATATATATATATATATATATATATATATATATATTAAAACGAAAGTATTATATCTAAAATAACCACAAAAATATTGAACGGTTTTTTAACTACAATTATTTTTAGTGTACAAATGCTTTAAATTTGTTAGCCAAATGTTTAACATAAAACAAATTTTAATAAATAAGCATTTACAAAAGCCAAGTAAGGTTCGGTACCTAATGCAGTTAGCATGATATAAACACTTATCCACCACGTCACAAATGTGTTGCTATAACTGCCTTTACCAATTTAGAACTAATAATTTATATATGGTTAATATATATATATATATATATATATATATATATATATATATATATATATATATATATATATATATATATACACTGCATTTTTAATGTAATTTTTATAAAATTATTATGCATTTAGATATGTAATTTTTGTTTTTATAAATAAAACTAAATTATTAATATTTAAATAGTATAGTAAAAATGTTTTAATGTCAAATAACGAGCAAAATAAACATTTAAATGTTTAAGTAATAGTTACATTAAATTAATAAATTGTAAGAAAATTTGTAAAGAAATAATTAGTTTGATTAGAACTAGTTAAATTCAAATTGTAAATAAAATTTTGGGAGCTTTTCTACTTTTAATGCGTAAACTTATTATGCAGATATTACCATCATTAAATCCTATATGAACCCACAAAGATATTTAATAATATTCTGCATTTGTTACTTATCTTAAACATATTTATCGTTTATTAATAAATACCTAACTTAATACTATATATGTATATATATAATTATTTACAAAAAATTGTAAATATAATATACAAGTCAGTTTATTACAACCTAAAAACAAACACATGTAATTTGTTAAAAAACAATTTTATTGACTAAAATATAGTAATATATAAAGAGAAAGTTACAAACATTGTAATGTCAACAATTTAAGTAACATTTACCTCTGTTTATAACTTTTACCAGTCGTTTTTAATCTAATACATCCTTTCAAACTCGTTTTTTATAACATAAATAATATTCTTTATAAGTAATAGATTATTTTACAATTTGTTGACCTACCATTTAAAAACACAAAATAAAATTAACAACATTTAAATCCGGGCTGTAGAGAATGAAATGTACAAAAGTCAAATTTTTGCAGTTTAAATAAATCAAATTTATGGTAAATGGTAAGTTATACTAAAAACCACATTACCAATTTTAAAATGTATTTTTGATTGTAATTTTGACCATGTTTTTACTGCTTTAAAGCATCTTGTCAAAATAACTGAAATAATTTGTTAAGATTTTTTTGTAATTTTTTTACTGTTTAAACTTTGGTTAGTATAAATCCATTTTTATAATTTTAGAAATTCTATTACAACAACTTTGTAGACAAGATACGTATGCAACTTATTTTGCAAAATATTTGTAATCTCTAGCAAAATCCACATTATACATGACTCTAAAATGTTAAATCCGAAATTTTTAGAATCAGAACACGTATTTTTTAATTTGTCTTTCTCGAAAATCATAAAGATAAGTTTCATATTTCTTACAAAACTTGACTTATCTTAATCTTTGTTTATAGCGTAATAGAACATGTATTACAAATGATTTTCAAATCAAATTTAGCAAAGTTATCTTTTTTTCAAAAATCCAATAACATAACATTTTACATTTTCTTTGTTTACTACTTTTAAATGTACTTTTTAAGTTTTGCTTAATTTTGCATAAATAAAATAAACATACTTTTTGCTTAGAGATCTATGCAGATGAATTTAAAATATTTAATTTACAAAAATTTCCTACACATTAGGCTTGCTTATATTATACATATATATTGCCATTATATAGATATTTACATCATTTATATAAAAAGTTTGAATTGTTTTTTTGCATTAGACAAAGTCAAAATAACAATGATTACCTTTTACTAAACTGAGAAAAAAAGAGGTATATACAGCAAAATCTAACGCAACATAAAGATTGAAATTGTGTTGAACTTGCTTAATATTTTTTTTACAAACTTTTAGAAAAATATTTGTTTTAAAACTTTTATATTAAATCATTGTAAAAATATAATAATTATTAACTAGTTAAAAATATAATGTAATTTTGTATATTTTTACGTAAGTATATATTTTATTTTAAAATATTTTATAATTAAAAATGTAATAAAATGAAAAAAAAACATTTTTTATTAATAATTTTTATAAATTATATACATATTTTAATAATTAAATTTTCTTAGCCAGAAATAATAAAACTTTAGGTATTGCATTACCAGCACATGTATCGATGTCATACAATTTTTTTAAATGTAGCGCATTAATTAAATTTTTATAATGTGCAAAAAATTGTTGTTATTTAAAAAAAATTTTTAAAAACAAAAATATTGAAGAAAAACTAGTTCAATTTAAATTAATTGGCTACTGTAGCATTATAAGTAGACAAATGTCCCAATCCTACTGCCGACACTAAATAGAGATTGTTGTTTAACATTTTAATATTAAAATTAAAACAATAGTTAATTCAATTTTTTTATATAATAATTAAATAAAATGTTGTAACAATTTACAAATAATAAAACCATTTGTTTCTCGAGAGTAAATAAGTTTTAATTAAACAATTGGCATCAACATTGTTAACTTTGTGGTTGCTCTTATTTTTGTTCAGTTTAGAATACTTTCTCTTCGACAACAAAACATTTGTTCAATATTTAAATTTAATAAGTTTTCGTTTTATTTAAGTAATTAGTACAAAATAACGCTTTTTATTTACATAATTGTAAAATACAAATTACAAAAATTTGAATTAAATCAAATACCTATATATTTATTTTAGTAATTTTGTTAATATTTTTCTTTTATTTATTTACAAATAATATTTAAAATATTTGTAAATAAATATATTAAAAGTATAAAACAACATATATTATATATGTGAATGTTATACACAATTATATATGAAATATATAGAGCATAAATGTTGTACTTACAAAAATGTTGACGTTTTAATACACATTTTATTCAGAAATATCTAAAACCAAAATGTTTAAACACTAACATTTTGAAAACCTACATTTGTCAAATTCGTAATTAAGATAATAATTTAAAATATTGAAAACAAATTTTTAAAAGTTAAGTTGCGTTAATTTTTTCAGTTTGTAAAGACAACGATACTGTTTACTTAATTTAATATTACGTAAAACATTCAAATAGGATTTTGTATAACAAAATTGTAATAAATAAAATATTAAAACATATTTGATTTTGTTGAATTTTAATATTAGTTGAACTAATTATCTAAAGAAGCAGCATTTTAAAGATAAAATATAAATAAAAATTTGCTAAATTTTGAATCTAAATTAACCAAAATATAATTATTAAATTTTACACAAAATGTATTTAAATAAGACTTTTTTGCAAAATTTTAATTTACATATTTTTAAAGAAAAATTTTTATATTTATTTACCTTTAAAATATAAAAAAATGTTAAAAGACGTAAGAATAAAATATGAAGCACGTTTTAGCTAATTTTTTATAATAAATTACGCGTATGTTTAAATTGAATAAATCTTATTTGTTAATTAATGTTAAACAATATTATATAACTGTGTCAATAATGTAATACATTTTTAAAATTTTTACCTAAATCACAAAATAATATTTAAATGTAATATCTAATATTTTTTAATATTAAAATTAATATTTATTTTAGAAAATACGTAAACGGATAATTGTAAACAATTGGTTACATTAAAAATCTTATATATATATATATATATATATATATATATAGCTTTTTATTTTAAATTATTTTTTTAATAATTGTATTTGCATTGAAATCAATTACACATTTCTGTTAATAACTATAATTTGCAATATTTTTATGTTTGTTTATAAAATCGGTTTCCAAATTTTACTTAATTTATATAAATAAATAAATAATGCAGTATAATGTAATTTTTATAATTTAATTTACATATTGGGCAATTATTTTACAATAAACAAATTAAAATTAATTAATCTTTGCACAATTTTTGTACATTTTAAATGTATAAAAAATATTAATGTTTGCAATTAAGTAAAAGTATGGAATAAATGTATACACTGCTGTTTTATAAATTATTAAATTTAATTATATTGTTCTGTTTTAGAAGTTGAATAGAAAATCAATGCTTATTTTTTTATATGTGTTATTTGTTCATTCGTTACTAACGGTTCAAAATGCAATTTATTTAAATCGTCCTGATCCATTTTATGATACTGAATTATTGAGAAACATAAATCCAAATAACGACTTTACCAACAAAGAGTTATTTAAACTAATTTTAAAAAATTTCAATCAAATAGACAATTTAAAAAAACAACAAATGCACTCAAACATCTTCGATAATGATGAAACATATGAAGACAGTAATATATTTCGTTACAAAGTAAAATATTTTAAGATCAAACATGTTTTAAATAAAATTATTAATTATAAGTATCTATTATGTTTATGTAATTTAATTTAATTAATTTACATGTTAATATTAAAACATGATAAGTTTTGAAATACATTTCAAATTTTTAAATTACGTAATAATAGGTGTTTTAATTGACAATAAAATTATTTGTGTTTATTAAATATAAGTTTTAATAATTAATTCAAACTAAGTTTAGAAACGATCCCTTGTTTTAATTTTAAAAAAATTAATGTTTGTAATTTTAAAACAAATTTAACTGCATATATATATATATATATATATATATATATAATTAAAAATAATGTTTTGTGCCTAATTATTTTGTTTAGAAATTGAACAATCAACAACCCAGTAAGTATTTTATATATTTGTGTTTTATATAAAATCAAATCTGATAAATGTTTTTTACTGTAAATATTCTGACAAATATTAACATACGATTAAATAAAATGTTATTAATTAATTAATAAAACAGTGTAATAATCACTTTTATTTATATTTTACAAATTATTTTCTAATTAGTTGTAAAAGAATCAGAACGGAAAAAAGATTACTCATTTTTACGCGGATGAAACCAGAAGTTTTTATTATATTATTTTAAAACAAACAAATAATAATAATGAATTTTAATTAATAAAATTAAAATGTATGTTATTTGTTAAATGTAACATAAACTATAATTTTCTTAAATAAAAATTTATTTTACACTACTATTTTGATAGTTATTAAATACCTACAATTTATTTACAAAAATGTTTTTTTAACAATAAACTGCAAAACGTTTTTTAAATTGTACAATAAATTTTAAAATATATTATAATTAAAACACTTAATAGTTAATACTTATTTATTCCATAATGAACTTTTATTCAAAACTAGCTTATAAAAACAATAGTCCAAAGGATATTTCTTTATGTATTATAATTTTGTTTGTTTTTATTGTAATTTTTTATTTAATTAGAATGTATTAACATATAAACTAGCATTGTCCAAATTATTTAAGTAAAAATAGAAAGTAAATATTAACTTAACACAATAAAAAACAAATACTTTAAAAAAAATTAATATATTACAAAAGAAAAATGAATTACATTTATAAAAGAAATTATTGCGTTTTTCATATTGTATTTAACAATATTATTATTATTATTATTATTATTTTTAGTAGTAGTAGTATTACTATTGCAAACTTAATAAATTATTTAAGTTATATAAAACTGAATATATTATTTTATATCTTTAGAATATTAAATACTTTTGTAAATATAAATTTGTAATTTAAATGTTGTATTGTTTACTTATTTAATAATACAATTTTATACAATTTCTAAAATTATAAAAAGTTTAAAAATTATATATTTATATATAAGTCTTTTACAAACGTAAAACACAACTTTAATGTACGGAAAAAGTGTATTATACTTGTAACTGTAAATAATATAATTAATAATCCACATATTTCTAATTATTAGTTAATTCAGAGTGTATTTCTTCTAACGTATGTGCCGGGGTGGTCTAGCAGTACAGCGCTTAATTTGGACTTCGGTGGGCATGAGTTCAAATCCCACCACCAACACTAAAATGCGGGCCCACAATTGGCTTTGCTAAAATGTCTACTACTGAAAAATGTTTTTAATAAAACATTCAAAGTAATAAACATTAAAAAAATAAAAAACTGAGTGAAGGCTGTTATTTACAAATCTTGGACTATTTAAACTGTTAGTACCAGTATATATATATATATATATATATATATATATATATATAATGTGATGTGATATGATGCAATTAACTTAATATTAATATTTACACAAACATTACACATACACAACATGCCTTGTTAGGTCTAAGCCAAATTTAATGAAGTTACATATTGTTTTTGTTTAAACAAAGTGGGTTTTAATGTGTAAATGTAAACAGATTTAAGAATTTTTAATATATTAGAGGCATGAGTCGGTATCATTACTTTAAACCAATCATTAAAATTAACCCGGTGTTTTGTTCAAACTAAATGACATAATATTGACGAAGTGTATAAACGTTCGTTTGAGTTGGACTCTTTATCAATCTAATTAGGAATGTGTTCTTTGGTCCGTTCAGCTAAGCGACGAGTTGTCTGACTAATATATTTGTCATCGTAACTGACTGTTTTTGTGTTGGGCAAATATTTTCAATTACACAAGATTAAGGTCAAGTAACCGACTTTTTGTATTTCTTTATATAATGAAAAACACAATTAATTTTAACAACGTTTTTCTATATCTTTTAATTTTAGTAAAACTTTTTTGAATAAGTTTAAAAATAAATACGCTTTATTCTATAACATGACACTTAAGATAGGATTTTTATTTTAACAATAATAATTTGTCCTTGCAAGCAATTTTGACAATTTAAAGTTATGTAAAAAACCTACTTTTAGAAGCTCAAGTCATTGAGCAAAATAGATTAATTCAGTAATTTACTTTTTGCCAGTTTTGTAAACTAAATTCATTAAAAAAATGTTTTTTGTTCTTTTTTTTTAATATAGTAAATATTTTAATGTTACATAATAATTTATTATTTGCACAAAATAATTTAAAATAGTATTTTACTGTAATACCCAAATTTTAAAATACTTTAACTGGGGAAATTTTTAAATTAAACTTTACATATATGTATAAAACAAATTATTTTTTTAAACAAATTTTAACAAATTTATGATGTTTCAAAATGAGTGATGACATGAACATAGGAAATTACAATCATACATTTAATTGGTTGATAATACTTTTTATTTTTGATTATTTTATCATAAAATAGTTAAAATTAACCTTTGTCTAAAATATTTAGACAAATATTTTTAATAATTTAAGCACAAGTTTAATTTTAAAAATTGGTGTTATTATTTGCAATTTTTATATAAATTTTTACATAAACAAATACTTCTGATGTTTGATAAAAGCAGACGTTGTTATTTAATTTTTCAACAGTACAAAAAGTTAGCATTTTATACATAAATAATGTCAAGATTTATATTACTTGCAAAAAACATACATAATAAACTTGTAAACAGCTTACAAAGTTTTAAAAAATGTAATGCCTTTTAGATTTTCTACAAGTAGACAAAAACTATTAACAAGAAAACTGTATGATTATATTTTTATTACAAAATTAAAATAATAAAGAAATAATGAATTTAAGAGTCAACAAAAAATTATAAAACACTAAAAAACGTAGTAATTTGTCTAATTTTGTTTTAAAATCTTCTACAAAAACTTTTCCTTAACCGTATACAAAGATTGATATGACTGGAATTTTCTAAAAAAATAATAAGCATATTTTGTAATTTTAAAAATGAATAAATTTGAATATAAGTGTGTAAATTTTGGAGTCAACATTTTAGTGTTTTTTGTTATGTGTATTTTGTTAGAAATTGCAAGAAATGTTGTTTATTGGTCTTGTTTACATAGTTATAATAGTAAAAAATATCTGAAATTACTAATTTGTACCAACAACAATGAGATTAGTAAGAAGTTTAATAAATAACAAAGTTTGTCTTAATTGCAGCAAAATGTTTAAAATTATTTATTATTATAAAATAATGCTGTGGTCTATACTTTAAAAATGATAATGTTTCTTGGTATAACTTACAACATACTTTATGTTTGACATATTTAAACCAAATACACTTAGATAAACCAAAAGCAAAATATTATACATTTGACTCCCTACAGATTAAATTTAAAAGTTATTTAACTCTTTTAATGTAAAGCTAAATGCTTTAAAATGTTATTTGTATGATTTAAAAAACTTATTGTATATTGCATATTACATAAGTTTCTATTTTAAGCAATTTAAAAAAATAACTTTAAACGGTAGATATAACTTAAATAATTAAAATTATAAAGTTTGTAATGCTCATTTTATATATTTTTATATTTTTCCATTATTATTTGCATTTTAGCAAAATGCATGGTTTTTTAAACGTTTTAACATATAGTGGTATTATGCTTAATTGCTAGAAAAACTGGTATTGTATGTTATTTTTCAAAAATGTTACAAATAAACATTTTATAATTTTTTCTACTATTTTCTTCTTTTTAGCTTTTCCTTCTCTTATAAAGGATTACTGTTTTTAATAAATTTTCTCTATCTGATTTTGTATTTAGCCAATTTATTATTATTATTATTATTATTATTATTATTATTATTATTATTATTATTATTTATTACTGTTATTAGCTTAGATACTTCAGTAGAAGTAGCTTTCAACACACACGAAAATAGGTAGAATTATAAAAATACAATACAATTAGTAGTATGTAACATCAATCAGAAACATTATGATCATTAAATAGCTTTGGCGTAAGTTTGTTAACTACCGGATGCCCTCCCAGCCACTAACCCTTCTTCGTTATTCAGGTTTGGGACTGGTTAGATCGGTTTGTTTTTAATCATCATTAGAAAAAGTTATAAATATTGGTTCATTGTTATATATTAAGTATATTAGTAAAATTACGTTTAAGATGATTAATAAATGCTAGTCAGTTGTAGTACTTTTATTTTACCAAATTACAGTTTATATTGTTTAAACTTTTTACATTTAACATAAAATAAAAAAACCTTATTACAATATAAAACTAAAACAATGCACAGTTTATGTATTATTGATAATATTTAATTTTAATACAATTATAAAAAAATTGTTTTGTTTATTTTATTTAATACTGTGTAAAAAATAAAATCATGTGCTTGTTATTACTTATTCTAAATTTTAGATTTGTTAAAATAATGTAATACAAAACTCGTACATTTAGTTTGTTTTGTAATTATATTTTACTTTTGCATTGTTATAATTTAATATATTAAACTATAATAGTATAATTATGCTTGCATAACTGTCAAATGTTTATTTAAATTAATTTTTTTTAATATTTATTGCTACAAAAGAAGTACAATGTTTGATACAGTTTTTAAGTCTAAATGTTTTAATGGTTGTTAAAATACAAAATTGTACACAAGTTCAGTAGGCCAATGCCTTTTGGTTATACGAAACAGTAACTACCAAAAATTAACTAATAATAAAAACAATTTTAATATAGTTTCAGAGTTAAATTTTAATAGCATTTTAAAAATTTTATTATTTTATACATAAAAAATTTAATAATTATATAAAAATTATATATATATATATATATATATATAGTATTTATAGAATATTAAGAAAAAAAACGTTAACTTTAAAATTATATATATACAAGATAACAATTTATAATAATAACAATTATTATTATTATTATTAATTATTAGCTGATTATTATCTTTGGATAGTTTAGTAGAAGAATTATTTAGCACACAAGAAAGGTACAAATATAAAATACACAATTAACAGAGCAGCAGTCAAACAAAAAGTAAAAAAAACAAAATTTAATATTTTACACGTACTCAGAAATTAATTGACATTTAAGTACATGTGCATTATAGTACATATATAAAAGGCATATTATTGAATTAAAAACTGAGCTTATTAACACTTGACAAAACAAAGCATTTAGAATTTTAAAGTAATTTAAAAAAATTATAATAGGATATTAGTATATCGGGTTCACTAGTACAATTTCTATTGTTTGATTTAATTAACACGCAATGTGATGCGCGTCTCACTTTACGCAGATAAAATAAAAATATAATCCACTAACCCATCTATAATCGAGTCGGATATTGATAACATTCTTAACTGGTAAGTGCAAAATACACTTCCTATCAACTCTTATAGAGGCGCGAGGTAAGACGCGCGTCACGCTACACGTCCATTGGAGCGTTATTCATCCTTTTTTCTTTTTTTCTTTTTTGAAGATTATTGCAATGTTTTTGCATTGTAATACGTAACTTGTTTTATCATTATTTTTGTATATTTATAATTTTGCTCGTTTTCTATAATTGTTAACTTCCACTATCCACCTTGGTTTTATCTTAATTTCAAATATTTTTTCTGTGATTAATCCTCCTTTACCTCACCATCCATTTCATTTTTCTCCCTAAAAATTTGAGATGATTTAAGAATCGAGTATTAAAAGGCGTTTTAGCCTATTCAACTCATAAAAAATCCTAAAATTCTGAAATTACCTATTCTTTGGTAAAGCCTAATTAAATGAATATTATCTTACGGCTCCTACAAAAGTTCTCATAACTCAGATGTTCTCAATTAAAGATCTTAGAGTCATTTTTCCTTTTTTTTCTTTAGTGAACATTATTCCCAGGTCTCAAAATAATGTTTTAGTCTTATCAAAGTTTTTAAAAGAACCTTCTCCTCTTTAATCCCAGCATGCTTCTAAATACTTTACTTTAATTATATTCCTCTCAATCTGGGATACTGCTTTCAAATCACATCCCAATTTTATCAAAGGATAAAATCATTTCAGATAAAGTCTAACGCAGCGCCACTAAGTTAGTTACAGGCCTTAAAAATAAAGAGTACAACTTTAGACTTAAAAATTTATTTTTTTAAAGGAGAGGAGACTTTTAAGTTATCTTATTTTAGTCTACCAATTACTTTACTCAAACCAAAGACAGCTATTTATACCTACTAGAGTTAACTCTTTACGTAGACAAAAATTTAAAAATTTTAAACCCAGAACAAACTCCCGACTTAACCTACACCATTTTTTACACAAGGTTATTAATATCTAGAATAGTCTTTCCAGACATGTTGTTAACTCCACCAATCTTTCCAATTTCTAAAACAATTATAATAAAATGTTTTATTAACTCAATCCCTTTATTTTGCTTTTATTGCCTTTCCCCGCTTATTTTTCTCTCCTGACAACTGATATAATTGAACCGAGGACTAAAAAGATTTTTCTCTTATTTAACTTGTGAGCAAACTTAAAACCTAAAATCCATAAAGTAAGATCTCTGTAGTATAAATCTAGGTTGTTTAAATTTTCTAAAATTATTTTTAGTTGTATATTCTTTAGGCTGAGGTATAATTAAATTATTCATTGTTTTAGTAAGATAAAATACTATACTTAATAATCTACAATTTTGTGGTCTAACATACTGTTAGCCTTATAAATTGCTTTAATAAAAGTTAGTCTCTATGTGGAAGGTACAATTCGCCATTCTATGGAGAGGCTAAAAGCTTGTTAAAAGTGCTTTCACGATTGGTACAAGAATTAAATAAAAGAAACTTTTTTTAATCTTTAGTTTTAATGTATCCCAAATTATTAGAAAAAATAAGAATTAAAAAATAAAATAGTGAGTGGAAATATAGTAGAAAAAAATGGAAATTAAAACGAAAAACAAATAGATAATGCGTTTAGAAAAAGTTAAAAACTACAGAAAGTGAGCAAAAACGATAAATTTATAAAAGTAATTACAAAACAAATTTTATATTATAATACAAAAATACTGTAATATTCTCTAAAAGACAAAAATAGAAAATATAAGTTAATACCCCCACGCAAATTCTTGAAATATGTGTTTAATTATTAATTTTATTAATTTTATTATATTTAATTTTTAAATATTTTTTAAATAAAATTAAAACACATACATAATAATAATAATCATAAAGCTTAGTACAAACTTTTACGAACTGATTTAAAATATTATTTTTCGTTTAGGCGTGACCTTACTTTTCTCACCATGGAAAGTTTTTCAAACGTGGCGAAGAATCTCGCGTCTAATGATATTAAAAAACGACATAGAGCTCAGAAAGATGTTTTGAAAATTTTATCTGACAAAAAGAAGACTTCTATAAGTAACTTTACGAAATATTTGATTCATAGCTAACTTTCATAATTTATTTTTGATTTAAGGTTTGTTATAGGAATTTGCATGTGCTTTTTGGTTTAGGTACACATGTTTACAAAAACTTTTTAACAATTAAAAAGTTTTTATTAGTTTTCTTGATTTCAACTAATTACCGACTTATGCATAATTACAATCGATTTTTGAAACATTTCTTATATTGATATTGCGCTACATACATACATTTAACAAGGCATACAAAAAATTAAGGCCAGACAATGATAGAATTAGTGATGTAAATTTATAAATAATGTGCCACTACTTAGAAGTATTTATTTTTAACCGTTAATTTTTATTGTATATTGTTAAGAATACGTTACGAGGAAGTATTACCTATATATTACAACAACTAGTTACAAGGAATAATTGTAATGCCAAATATTATGTTTAATTTTTCATTAAATATATAACGTGGTTTAATTTTTGAACAATTTTATGCGAGTTTTTATTTTCATTTTAATATGAAAATTAAACGTTTTTTACATATTGAAATTTTAGTTAATTTTATTAATATGTTTACTGCGTTTATTTTTTTAGATTGTTTAACATATGAAGATGTATTGGCAATATGCAAAGGACTGCATTACACTTTATGGATGCAGGATAAACTTATTTTAAAAGTATTTCATTGTAATTAATTTTCATTCAATTTAGGAGGAAACTGTTACTTTTATATGCAACCTTTTACAAGAAATCTTTCATTCTGAATATCTAATGTATTATTATTTTGCCATTTTTGAAACATTAGCAAGAGAATGGGATAAGCTGGATTGTTGGAGAGTAGATAAATTTATGCTGGTGAGATTATTTAATATGTAAATATTTACAAAATTATATTGTTGAATAATGTATTAATTGCGTATTAGTTGGGTGTGATAGTTTTTACAAAAATCATTACACAAATTATTTTATTATTTTTCTAATTAAAACTATATTTTCTTTGAACATAGATAAAAAACATTTTAATTTATACAATAGATTAACAGCGTAGATTGGTCGTTTTTATATTTTACTTAACAGGTATTCAGTTTTTAGAAATTTTTGTTTTACTGTAATTCACTTAAAGTGTTTTTTAACATAAATTATATTTTAAATTGGTCATTTACGCATACATTTGTTAGGACTTTAGTTAATGTGAACGAGATGTCATAATATTAAATTTTAAAATTATTGGATAAAAGTGACTACATCATTAGGTTTAAGTGTTTAGTGTGTAAATTTAATGATTAAATATCTAGTATGATTCAAATTTTAAGTTTTTTTTTAGTTTGATAACAAATATAAATACTTCCTTTTTGTGGAGCTCGTAAATTATTCATCATTCATTTTAGTTGATGACGTAGTTACCGCTTCATTATTTCCCATTTTTATACGACATATAAACGATCGACTTTGATGGCTTGATAAGCGTAACAAACGTGGATGAATAACAAAGTTTCTTGGCTGGTAGACGGCATTTTTGTGACGTCGCCACTGTTCACAAAGATTGATGAGGCCGGCTGATTTTTTGTCAGGGTTATCTCCCTTAGCCCAAGGGCTACATATGGTATACGTATACCTTTAGATACCTTTTAAGTATCCTGGGTCTTTTTTAGCACCCACCTGCCGTAGCGGAAGCCCAGTTATACTGCTGTGCACTCGGACCCTACTGTTAATAGTCTAGATGTCTAGGGGCATCTAGTCCAAGATGCACCACGTGGAGGACGAACAGTTAGGAATAGTACCATCATTGGAAATTGAGACTTTATAAGCATTACTCAAATCCTCAGCATCATTAGCAACCCACTCGTAAATTAATGTAAGGTATAGTTATGATCTTTACGCCATTTTGGTCAGAACTTTATCTTGGACTGTTATATCTCTACACACCTGCAATAACAGTGAATCGTAGGAGGGGATTATTTGGGATGCTATTTGAACTTGGAATTAATGAAGAGATGGCTTTCCCACCAACTTTTGTTGTTTGTCTATAGATATGTTAAATTGTTTTAATTTTTGTTTTAGCTTAATGTAATATTGGTACACTGTAATAACTGAGCAATGCTTAAACAACTTTTTATTTATAAATATTTTTTATCTATTTTAACCTTGTAGCTTGCTCGTGATTTTTTCACAAAAAGTATTGCATTTTTAATATTAAACAAACGCGATTTCTTAAAATCTTTCATTGACGCTATTTTTATGAAAATACTGAACAATGATGTTTCCCATGCTATGGGTCTGAAGATGCATTTTTGCACTTTATTGGGTGATGAATTATCTGGAAAGGTAATATACGGTTAAATTAATAGTATTTATCGATATAGAAACTTAAAGGAGTTTGTATTCCAATTATTTTTAACAACTTGTTTACTTTGTTAAGCACATTACCTAAGTAAGTTAGCTATTGTTTTACATTTCTAGACGTAACACGTATGCTCAAGCTGTTCATCGTCTTCTATTCCAGTTAATCTCTATTGTGCGCAAAAGAAAAAAAGTAGATAGTTAATTATTTAAATTAAAATTTTATTTTTATGAATAGGTACGAGTTGATAAAATTCACATTTTTATCAATAATATGCTTGCGAATACCGAAATATCTTTATCTTATCAAAGCACTTTACATCGCATCAGTGTTATGTATGTATTAGTATTTACGTTTTTTATAGTATAAATAGTATTTGTCGGATAAACAAAAAACGAGAAAAACTTTTACGAAACACTGAAGATAATTCCATTAGCGCTTCAGATGAAGTGATGGATATGCAGATTAATTATTGTGATGCTGAAGAAAATCCGTCAACTTGTACCGATGTCAATTTACAGAAAAAGAAAACTAAGGTATTTTTATTTAACAAAACATTCTTTGGTATTAACGATTAAAATACTGTAACTAATCAAGATATCATAATCTTATTAAATGTAGTTGATACTATAGGCATATATTAGTTGATTTTATTATTACACAATCCTTTGGTTTAAAAGATCATAGGGCAACAAGAAAATAATAACAGAAAAAGAACAAACAACAAAGTCCAATAATTCAAAAATAAAATCACTTTGTTATCTTATGTTATTACAACTAGATTTTTAGTTGGATTTGAATGGAACACTGAGAGTATAGTAACCATTAAAATTATTACCTGAATGATATTAAGACTTAGTTGTATTTTTGAAGAATTTCTAAAATAAAATTATTTAATATAGATATATATATATATATATATATATATATATTCATTTTTATTTAGAAAGTAAAAAATAAAGATTTTCTGGTTGAAAATGCTTCTTTATTAAAACCACAAAAATCCAAAAAGAGGCGGTATTCTGAGGTAAATCTTTTTCAATTTTAATTGATTTTAGCCAACACATATTGAATCTGACGATTTACCTACTCTATGTGATGAGCCCAGTTTAAAGAAGTCAAAGGTAATTGGAACTGCTTATTTTTATGTTAAAGACTCCATCTTTATGTAGCTCATCTAAGCCAGATAATAAGGATGATGGAGTGACGGTTAATAGTGTAAATAATGAATCTATATCTCACGATCACAATAAGAAAAGCCCTTCTTCTGAAAGACGTGTTTCTTTTGGTAAAGTTTTTCGTAAAAGTGAGTTTCTTAGAAATACACTGAAATAATTTGTAGAATTTAATGCCAATCGTGGGATTTTCCTTACTCCACCTGTGTTTAATAAAACACCAGTTAAAGGTATATTACGCTGCAAAAGTGAGTTTTCATAAAATTCTATTTATTTTTTAGGACACTTGAGTGAATTAAATTCAAGATTATCATTTTGATTACCCATGATTTTCTTTTTTTGTACATTTATTGTTCTATGTAATTAAAAATTTGAACAAATATTTTTGTATTTTTTCACTAAGCAGGATCTGACTTATGTTTTGTTTTTAATTATTGCAGGATTTCAGCAATAAGTTGTATTTTTGATTGAACGCCGAACATTCTTAAGATTTTTTTAGAAAGACATGACGCAATTTTTTTTATTCATCGACTGGTTATTGTTTACAAGTTGATGCAGAACATTGGACATACACCCTCCATTGTTTGCTAGAAGAAACAGAAAAATATTGAGTTTTTGGCTAAATATTAACATATTTGTATATTTTGAACTGCCTTTTCTTTTTGGTGCCGTCTGCCAGCCAAGAAACTTGGTTATTCATCCGTGTTTATTACACTTATTAAGCCATCGAAATCGATCTTTCATTCATTCATTTTGGTTGATGACGTGGTCACCTCTTCATTATTTCCCATATTTATACGACATGTAGAACAATCGATTTCGATAGCTTGGCAAGCGTAGACAAACGTGGAAGAATAACAAAGTTTCTTGGCTGGTAGACCGCATCCTTGTGACGTCGCCACTGTTCGCAAAGATTGACGAGGCCGCCTGATTTTTTGTCAGGGTTATCTCCCTTAGCCCAAGGGCTACATATGGTATATGTATACCTTTAGATACCTTTTAAGTATCCTGGGTGTATGTTCGCACCCACCCGCCGTAGCGGAAGCCCAGTTATACCGCTGTGCACTCGGACCCTGCTGTTATTAGTCTACATGCCTGTTGGCACCTAGTCCAGGATGCACCACGTGGAGGACTAACAGTCAGGAATATCACCATCATTGGAAAATGGGACTTTATAAGCATTACTAAAATCCTCAGGATCATTAGCATCGATCTTTCAACATGTTTAAATACAGAAACAATGAAGAGGTGATTATGTCACTATTCAAACCTTTTCTGTGCTTTAAGTACATGCTGGACTCATTCACTAAAATGGATGCTGATATATATAATGTATTTTGTGTGGAGTTAGGTTTTTAAGTGTTAACCGAAATCAAGTACAAACATGAGTCTTTGTTTACATGTTTGGTGACATCATTACCTATTTATTACCTTATTCGAAGAGGATACCAAATCATCATAAACGGGGATAAACACCCGTTCGTTATTATCTCTCAGGATATCAAATAATTACATCATGTAGGTTGACATAAGATGCTAATAACCCTGAGGATTTGACTAACGCTAACAGGGTTTCATAATCATCATTCATTCATGTTAGTTGGTGATGTTGTCACCTCTCCACTGTTTTCTATATTTGTACAGCATATAAACGACTGATTTTGATGACTTGATAAACGTAGCAATCGTAACCAACTTTCTTGGTTAGTAGACGGCATCTTTGTTCACAAAGATTGACGAGGCCGCTTGATTTTTTTGTTATGGTTATTTCCCTTAGCCTTAAGATACCTTTTAAGAATCCTGAATCTATGCTCGCACCCATCCGCCATAGTGGATATATATATATATATATATACTATATGGAAGACGAACAGCCAGGAATATCACCATTATTGGAAATTTAGACTTTATAAACATTATCCGAATCCTCATGATCATCCCATAATCACCATTGGGGAGTGGTAAACACCCACACCAGTTATTATTGCCCAGAATAGTAACCACATATCTCTCAGAACGTGTCATCCATAAACGACACTTAAGATATGCTAACTTCAAATGTTAATTACGTTTTCAGAAATAACGAGAATCGTGTTCTTGTGCATACACATGGTGTACATTTGATTCATACTAACAATGATTAAGGATCAGACACGCAGCGATATGACTTAGCTTCAGCCTTTTAATATATCAGTATTTCAATATAGTACAAAACTTTGGCCATTGGCTTATTTATCTAAAAACTAAGGGCTGACAGCGGATTTGAATAATACATATATTTCAGAATTGTCAGATTTACTTGAATAAAAACCTAGTTGATTTATTAGTCAAATGAATCTAACAATTCTAAAACAAATAGTCTCCTAAAAACTGATAAATCAAACTGAACCGCACCATATAGACCATTAAACCTGGCATGATGCAGGAACCTATTTCGTAAAGTCCCGGTGACAGCCTCTCTCATTTACTAAACTGGTAGCGACGTAGAACCATTGGAAAACACTGGGCAATTAGAATTGAACAGATCCACTATAAATAATAAATTTACAGGACCAAGATCATCCACGCGTAGCTCAGTGGTTTAAGGCGCTGGCCTGATGCCAGATGGGTCGTAGGTTCAAGTTTATGGTTTATGTATATATATATATATATACCACGTATCAATTTACAAAACCTAACAAACTACAGTTATAAATATGCATAAAAACAACTAGTAAATTAATTTTACGTCACTCAAACCTAACAAGTTTATTCATTTAAAAAGTGTGAAATAACCCTTTACTAAACAGAAAATAATTTGTAAAGTGGTGTTGGAATAAACATTTGATTTGCAAGCCAGTTAATAAGAACAACTTAATAAATGTATAAATAAAATCTAATAAGAATAATTACCATTAAATATAAAAAGCATTTTAAAATAAATTCATTCATATTCAATTTCTTTATTAAAATGTATCACATTTACACAATGGAAAAAATCAGATTTCAAAAAATTATTCAAAAACAAATCCTCGGCTAATTAAATCTTTCCTCGCGTCGCCAATAAGATCTTTGAGCTCCTTAGAAGCACAAAAACAATCATTAAATGTAAGAGTCCGGTACAATACAATTACCGCAGAAAAAGCTCCAAACAGTACAATTACAACAAATGGAAGCCATCTCAAAAACCAATCAATAAAAAAAACGTTTGTTGTAAAAATATCAAAAATAGTAATAAACCAAATACTTAATATACATGTTACCAAACACAACCACTGCTGTAACTTTGTCATCATAAAATGTAACGCATCAATTAAAAATACGGCAATCGTTAAAATGACGTTTATATATATATATATAATATAGACATTACTTAAAAATATTTTTAATAACATGTTTAAACATTTTTATTAAAAACCGTACATTGTTTAAAATAACGTTGACGGAATTTTTAAATGGGAATTTTAGCAATGCCAAAAAAATAATTAAATTTATAATTATTTTAGAAAAGAAAAATGAATAAAGTTTACTATTTGGTTATGCAAACTGGTCCAAGAAAAGAAATTTTGAAATCAAGATAAAATCAAGGTAAATAGTGGAAGTTAACAATTATAGAAAACGAGCAAAAATTATAAATATACAAAAAAAAATAAAGCATGTATTTATTACAATGCAAAAAACACTGCAATAATCTTCAAGAAAAAAAAATAAAAAGATGAATAACGCTTCAATGGACGTATAGCGTGACGCGCGCCTTACCACGCGAGTGATAAAGTATCCTATACCATCCTAATTAATAAACTAGCTTATATTAAAATTAATTAAACTTTACCAAATTGTATTTTCTTTATTAAACAATTTTTTTTAATTAATATTAATCAAGATAAGGATTTGAGCGTTGTTTACTCTGCACTACAACAAAGGTTATCGCGCTCAGAGAAAGCAGAGTTGACAAGAAGAAGCTGGGACGCACATTGCATTTGGACAATGTGGGATTTATTAAAAATGAATAATGGAATTGTTTATTTCAAGAGCAACCGACAATTGCGATGTAGGATTTTTGTCCCCAAAGTAAAATGTAGGAAGTGTTGAAGAGATTACACATGGAGCTTAGTCATTCCAGTTAGAAAAAGATGGATCACATGGTAAGAAAGCAATTTTGGTGGGTACATAAAAAGTATGTAATTACATTTTATCAAACCTGTTCAGTGTGCATTCAATTAAACATTCCAAACCCGCTGCGAAGAGCCCTAATGTAACCGATGGTAACCAAATACCCCAGTAAACGTCTGGATATAGATATTGTTGGTCTACTAGCCGAAACATTACATGGAAATCGTTTCATCTTAGTAATAATTGACTATTTTACAAATATCGTTCGGAGAATAGATGCGGATACAATAGCTAGAGCTATTTTTTAAGAATAGATCTCTCATTGAAGTAGACCAATCCAATTGCATTCTGATACGGGTTCAAATTTTAAAAGTCTTATTACATTTGAATTGTATTAGTTGTTTAATAGTAAGAATACACGTAGCACGCCTCATTACCTTTAAGGTAATGGATTGGCAAAACGAACGAATAAAAATTAAAAATCCTTATTTACATTATTTTGACAACACTTCCAAATAGAACGTGGGATATGGTGTTGCCGCAGTGTTTGTTAGTATACGGATCGGCTGTACACACATTTACTCTACAGTCAACGCATATGATGGTAACTGGAAGAGAATTACAATTATCTATGGACTTAGATTTACTATTGATTCCTAATGTGTATATAAACAGTGTGGAATTTGCAATGGGTTTTGAAAATTAATTACAAATTATTCACAAGATGGAACGCAAACAGTTAGGAACGGCTCACCAACATCAGTAAAAGTGGTTAAAGATCTGGGGGTTACATTTACGTCATCCTTAGTCTTCTCATTACATCATAAATTAGCGACCCAAAAATGCTTCAGTCTGATTAAGTTTTTCAGACGAAATTTAGGCAAAATTCCAATAGATAGCCTTCGACTATTATTTATGTTATATATAAGGCCACATTTAGAATATTGTATCCAGGTAACTGCCCCATCCCTGAAGGGTGACATATATCAACTAGAAAGAGTCTAAAGGTTGCTCTCCAGACTCCCTCATGAGCTCAGTTTTAAATCATATCCTGAACGTCTACGGAAATTAAAATTATTCCCTTTAGGAGATAGGAGACTCCGAGACGACTTAATCTTAATATATCAGTTATTCACCAGTAATAGGATCACGCACTTTTTAATGTTAATAATGGTAACCTTAGGGGACATTGTCGGAAGATTCACAAACCTAGGGCCCTCACTAGTGTTAGACTAAATCATTTCACACAGATCCATTACAGAATGGAATAAGCTTCCAAGTCATGTAGTTAAATCTAATTCCTTAGGGTCATTTAAGATAAATTATGACAAACACAAGCTCTCCAATTTCATTTAATTTCTAATTTATTTTTTCACTCTTCTCCACCATATTTTTCTTATTTCCTTTTTACAATTATTTACTTTTCTTGTCCCAGCTTCTTCCTCCCGCTTTATTCTCCCCGATTTTAAATTTTCAGATACTTTGAGAACCGAGGATTAAAAGGATAAAGTCCTACGCACCTCGTGTACCGTCCTTAATCCTGATCCTGATCAGAAGGCGTATTATAAAATGAAGGCTCTTGCCTCAATGTTTGAACGTAACGAACTCATGTAACTGCAATTACCATCAACCTGGTTTAACAGAAAAGCCGCAAACGGGTTGGTCCATACGTCGTTGTTAAAGTACTCACTGATAAAGTGATGTTAATTAAGAAGGTAGGTAAACTGGATAACAGAGCTTTCACTGTTAACGTTGATCGATTGAAAAAGTGGACAACAGGTGTATTTGGGGAAAAAATCAACGATGTACCATGGTCTGAATAGATCATCGTCACAGCAGGTACTGAGGACAGTGTGTTACTGTTGAATGAAATATTTAAATTATTATTAATTTTTATTTTAATTACAATTTCTATATTATTGTACATTTAAACACTCTGACTTTGTTTGAACCTTGTTCTGAAGCGCTTTTTGTATTTGAATGTATCACGTTGTTGTTAACGTGACTGTTGTTCTATTGAGTATATTGTGTCCTGTTTTTTCCTGTTGGTAAACAGTATTCAGGTTCAGGTTGAATACACGAGTTGAGTAGAGTAAACTCCTTTTGATCCTCGGTTCTGTTTATCAAGTTTATCAGAAGATTAATAATAATAAAAATTAAATTAAATTAACATGGTTGAATATTAGGATACCAGAAGTTAGTCAGAGTAAAAGGATACATTAAATGAAATTGGCAAGCTGATAATTGTCAGATGCCTTTTTGAAAGCTGAGAGTGAGGACGCAGAGATGACGCTTCCAGGCAGATTGTTCCATGAAGTGTTCACTCTGTGTAAAAAGTGATGACTTCTCAATCTGGAAAAAGATCTAGGTTTAGATAATTTTAGGTTATGTCCCCTGAGTGAATTTTGGGCTAAAGTAAAAAGGGTAGATGAGAGCCGGAATTGAAAAGTTGATAAGTCAGGATAATATCACCCCGGAGACGCCTATCCCGTAGAGGAAATAATTTTAGGGATTTGAGCCTTTGGGGATAAAAAAGGTTCTTAAACCCATGAGGCTTTTTAGTGACCGCCCTCTGTACCTTGTCTAATCTAAGTGCGTCAGATTTTAGAATGGGAGATGTAACCTGAGCACAGTATTCAAGGTGAGGTCTGAGGTACAGCATATAAAGAAGGCGTAGACATTTAGGTGGGATCTTACCAAGATTTCTTGTAAAAAACTTAATGAGCCTGAAGCATTTTGAAGTAGCCAAAGAGTGGTGTTTAGTAAAGTTAAGCGAAGAATCAAATATAACTCCTAAATCCTTAATAGAATTAGTCGATTTTATCGGCTGTGAGTTAGAAGGAAGATAAAAAACCGTGCCAGACGGTCGACCGAAAGTAATGTGCTGACATTTATCCTTATTGAGTGGGAGCTGATTCTTTAAAGACCAATTGAAGATATCAAGAATGTCAGCTTGAAGTAATTCTGGGTTGGTCCCCCAGATCTTAACGTCATCTGCATAAAGCAGAATATTAGAGTGAACGGCAGAAGGCAAATCATTTATAAAGAGGATAAATAATAGGGGCCCTAAGACAGACCCTTGAGGAACCCCTACCCAAACCTTAAAAGTACGGTCGGAGAGAAAATCTTTAATCCAGGCTAGAATGGACCCTACTATTCCTACTGACTTGAGCTTTGCGATAAGAAGATTGTGTGGAACTTTATCGAAAGCCTTGGCAAAGTCAAAATAGATAGCATCGACAGACTGATGCCTCTGAAGCATGTCTGTAACGCTGTTTGAGTAAGTAATAAGATTTGTAAGGCACGACCTCTTTGGCATAAAGCCATGTTGAGCGGGACTAATAATATTAAGCTTAAAGAGATGGTCCAGTAAATGGGATCTAATAAACCTTTCCATTATCTTACTAGGAGTAGAGAGAATGCTTATGGGCCTATAGCTGTTTGGTAGAGATTTACTCCCAGACTTATGGATAGGCCTAATAAAAGCGAGTTTCCATATGGAAGGTACTTGCCCAGTCTGAACCGAAAGATTAAAAATATAGGTTGGGGGAGGGGAAAGAATATCCGCATATTCTTTCAGAATCCTAGGGTATATTCCATCAGCACCACAAGACATAGACTTAAGGTGTCTAAGGCAGTCTGAGACTGAGAGCTTAGAGATTGTTAGAGGTGTTATAGGTGGACACTCAGATGTAGGGAGAGACTGAGTAACTCCGGAAGTTTGAAAAACCGAGTTAAAAAATTCTTTAAACAAGTTACAACTAGAAGGACCTGATACCTCCTTACCTTGTTGATCTTTAAGACGAGGAAGAAAAAAAGTGTCCGCCCGCTTATTCCTGATAAATTTGAATAGGAGTGCTTTATTAAACTTAACTTTATTTAAAGTTTGTGTAATGTGTTCCCTCTGTGCGTTCTAATAAGTCTAGTACATTCATTACGAGTATCTAGGTATCTATAGTGGAAACAAGGTAGCTTTGTAGCTTTCCACAAGTAGAAGGCTTTATTCCACTTATGAATCATTCTGGATATGGCTTTAGGAAGCCTAGGCTTAGTATGTGTAGGAATTCTGAAAGGAACAAAGCTATTTAACCCTTCACTTATTACCTTGTTGAAGAAGGCATATGCACCTTCAAGATCATAAGTATATAAGTTTTCCCAATTTGTATTTGTTAGGAAGTCTCTAAGTCCCCTGCTCTCAGTTTTCCTGAAATCTGGTATAGGTTTCAATTGAAGTTCGCAAGTATTTGAGATAGGGACCGGATAATGTACTACAAAGCTCACTACAAGATGGTCACTTTTTCCAAGAGGGGAAGGAAGGACATAGAATCAATATCTACAGTGTCATTCGAGAGTACTAGGTCAAGACAAGAGGGGTTAGTTCCGATTCTATAACGAGTAGGGGAGAATACATGCTGCTTGAGGGCATGCACGGCACAAATTTCCAGTAGATTAGAATCAAAGACATTTACTGGTATTGAAGGAGTGGCCCAATTTATAAAGGGACAGTTAAAGTCTCCCATAACGACGAAGTGATTAAACGGTAGAGAGAGGACATGTCGGAATTCCTTTACCAGTTCAGTGTTTGCTTGAATGATGTTTAAGATTAGGGGGCGGTACAACAGAGAGAATAGAGTTTTGTGTTTAAACCCCCCCACAACTAAATGAAGAAAGTCATATTTAGCTGAGTGGGTAGAAGGAACTGTGATAGTCGAGTAGGTTAACCCGTCCTTGACGTAAACTAGACACCCTATTTACCTTTATGGGAATCTCGTCTCACTACACTATACTCTTCCATATGGAGTTCAGAGTCAAGTACATCATCTGATAACCATGACTCCGTAATGCCGAACAAATGTGGGGGCGAGGAGAAAGATAGAAGGAGATGAACTTCCTCTAGTTTATTGTTAAGGCTCAAGGCATTCGTGAAATACACCTTCAAAGCCGAGGGAGAGGTAATAGTGGAGATAATTGCCTTAACCTGTGGAGGATTGGGGGCCGGTGAGAACTCCGGGGTAAAATCCGAAAATCCTGATTATCAATGTCAATATCCGGTGTAAGAGGCGTGAGTTTTACTATAGGACAGGCGTGGATTTGGGGAATAGGGGGCCTGGAAAGTCTAGTTAAGCGCTCGGACAAAGGTAAATCTTTCGTAACTTTAATCCCTTTAAAATGTGCCCTCACCGTAGTGCAATTTCGAAGTACAGTTTCACTGTTTTCAGATGATGCACAAGAGACCAGGATAGGTGGGGCAGTATGTTGGCGCTTACAGGAAAGTCTGCCAATTAGAAATTACCCGCTTTAGGATGACATTTCTTGACTATGTCAGAAACAAGTTCTTTGTAGTTGGTGATGTCAAGGCTAATACCCCTGACAACTAGATTACGATCACGTTTTATGCTGTCAACATAGCTTTTCGTCCCTTCTAAGATTTCTTCTTGGGAAAGTTTGAGAACAGTATTTGATACTGTAGATAAGGAGTTAAGACTAGAAACTTGGGATTTGAGAGATGCAATATCTTGGGATAGCGAGACAGACAGTTTGGATAAGGAGGAATTGACAGAGTCAAACTTGGAAGAAAAGTCAGACACCTTATCGACTAGATTAGATAAAAATTTAGTAACAGAGGTAATCTTAGTGTCTAGTTCATTAATCTAGAGGACAGGGTATTATTATCCCTGACTAGATGTAATATTTTGTCTAATTTTTCATAAAACGGTGTCAGAAGGTAGTGCCTGCAACTCCGTTTCACATCTGCAATCCATGCATTTATAATCCAGAGGACTATCGGCAAGTTGCGAGTAGTACACCGAGGACAGCCCGGAACACGCCTCGTGAAACCAATTTTTGCAGGTGGCGCAGAAAATACCAACCTTCACGGATTTTTTGTACCGTTGAAGACCACAGCTAGACGAATTAGAGGAAACCATATCTAAAGAACTATGTAAAAATACAAAAACAACAATAGAAATTTAAAAGCAGGTAGTATTACTGGGGAAAGACCAGAAATATTCTTTTGATAGAGAATTAAAATAAAAATAGTGTTAAAGCACGATGCCAAGCAAAAGGCACAATAACACAACAAAAACGCGACACTTAAAAATGCACAGTTATACACCAAAAACCACATGCACAAAAAGGTAAAAAAATTAACCCAAATATGCAAAAAATAAAAACAAAAACGCAAGCACGTAACGATTAGCAACAATAAAAGCGGCTACTTTTGATCTGAACGTCACGCAAGCGTATCGTACAGATTCAAAAGTATTGGTATGTAATTTTGAATTATTTTGTAATAATAAATTGCAGAACGATAATTCAGATCACATAAGAGCTTTTTTTGATTGAATTTAGCTGGGGTGTTGATAATTATCCGTATCAAGTTAAATCAAAGGAAATCAGGGCCGAGATCTCAGTGAGATCTTACACAATGCCAATAGTTGTAATAACTAAATAATATGATTTTAAATATCATATTAATCTTTATAATTTTAGAAAAGGCTACGGTTGTGAGGATGATTGCTATGGGATTGAAAAGTATATATATACATACATATATATATATATATATATATATATATATATATATATATATATATATATATATATATATATATATATATATATATATATATATATATATATATATATGCAGTTTGTGTTCAATAATATATACGTAATATAATTACTCTGTATTCTTCAATCTCCCGACTCACTAGAAGTTTGTATAATTATTGACTAATTAATAATCTTTAAATTAATTGGAGTTCGGCATCTTTAAGATAACTAACCATTGGGCATTAGAAGATATATATGCAATTCCATTTATTTTTAGACAAAAACATAGATTGACTACAACTAACAACTGTTTTTCAAATTTGCGAATAACATATTTAATTAAAAGAAGCACTTCAGTTACTCCATGTTCTTTTTAACTTATAGGAATTTGCTGTTATTGTTATTTTGTTGACTCATGCTTTTATTTAAACCAAAAGGGTTATAATAATAATAATAATATGAATAATAAGTATTATTATTTTTAATTTGCAAAATATTTTGGGAAATTATTCTACACTATTACATTTTTTACATTTTAAATATATTAATTACAAAACAAAAAATAATTAATTATTTTATTTAAAAAAATGTATTTTAATTGTTTACATGCATTTTACTAATGCTTTTTTATAAATTGTTTTTTTTAAATAATAATAATGATACTATAGTGAGTGCCCCAGTTAAAGTTTTTAAATTATGACAAACGGTAAAAAGGGCAAGCGAGATGATTTGTCGGCAGCAGAAACTGTAATTTATTTTTTCTAATACTATTTATTAATTTTTATAGTTTGATTCTGTTTGTATTGACATTAATCAAGCAGAATCTGCAATATTAATGTTAAAAAGTCCGGAAGATGATGTAAAAATTCGTGCATGTGAATCGTTATATAAATTTGCTTGCAAAAGTATGTTTAATTATTAATAAATTATATAACAGGTGATGAAAATAAAAAAACAATTGTAAATTTAAATGCTATAGAATTACTATATTACTTATTAAAAAGTGAAGATAAAGTAGTAAAACGGAATGCAGTTATGGTGTTGGCAACAGTTGCTAACTTACAATTGGCTAAACAAACAATTCGTAAATTTCCTCAATTAATTAATCTAGCTGTAAAATTATTGGATTCAGAAGGTAATTTTAATACTTATTATTTTGCAGAATTTGATACCACTCGCGAATTTTCCTCTTTATTAATTTCTTATTTATGTACTGAATATTCGTGTATTAATAAATTGATTGAACGCAAAGGGTTTCAAATAATTACCGAATGTTTAAAATGCGTTGATCCAGATGTTCAAAAAAATTCTTTAGAAATTTTGTTTGCAGCTATGCAAGTATTTATTTTTGTAATCATTGTTATAATTATTAT
Organism: Cardicola forsteri; assembly: GCA_025895645.1. Classification (NCBI taxonomy): domain Eukaryota; kingdom Metazoa; phylum Platyhelminthes; class Trematoda; order Strigeidida; family Aporocotylidae; genus Cardicola; species Cardicola forsteri. The sequence goes on along the minus strand of JAKXYG010000534.1, from coordinate 656,303 downwards.
ATAAAAGGATTTTGAAGCACGTCCCTTTTTAAAAACGGTTAATGCTTTAGAACCTTTACTTGATCTTTTAAATTCAGAATATTCTATTGTACAAGATTTGACTTTGAAAACACTTGCTCGGGCTTCAATTGATAGTAAGCGTAATATTTTTTGAAATTAAAACAACAGGTTTTTTTTAAATATTTTATAGACTTATTTAATTAATTCTATTATTTAAGTAATTATTTATAATAAGAATTATATATGCATGTTTAGTGTGCTTAAATATAAAAGTGTAGTATAATTATTTTTATATAAATATTCAGGTGTTATTATTGGATTTATATATAATTAAGCTATTTAATTACAAAATTATAGTATTGTATAATTTATTAGGTTTATAAAGTTAATTATACGCAAATTATTAATTAATTGTTTAAAGTTTTTAATATTTTTTGTAGAATTTTTTAAATTAAAAAAAATAATTTATAGAATTTAATCATTAACTCTGAGAAATTTTATTATATAGCATTTTATTAAAATAACATAATTTTGATGGAATATTGTATTACTTGTTTACCACAAATATGTATATTAAAAAGTTTTTTTTAATATTTTTTTTGTTTTTAATAATTATTATGTTTTATTTAGCAATCAAGTTTTTATTTTATATTGTTTTTATATAGTATTTGTTTATAATTGCTTGTCATTATTTTTAAATTTATTTTTTCGTTTATTTTGATTGATGACGTAATTACTTCTTTATTATTTTTTTATTTATACATTATATTAAACAATTAATTTTGATGACCTGATAAGTGCAATAGATGGCATCACTGTTTGTAAATATTGATAAAGTAGCTTCATTTTTTTTATCAAGATTACCTTCCTTAGCTTAAATGCTATATATATATATATATACTTTGAGATATTTTTTAAGCATCCTGAGTCTATGCTTGCACGCATCTGTCAAAGCAAAATTTTAGTTATATTGTTAATATATACAAATTTATAAAAATTTAATTGCAATAATTTTACAAATATAGAGGTATATTAAAAAAATTATTTGGTTGTGTTAATAACCGTTATTCTTGGTTAGTTGAAACTAAGTAGATTTATTATTTTGTGAAGTTAACATTTTTATTATATATTACCCTTAAAAACTCAATAATAAACATAATTATATTTGTTATTTTAGTTTTGTAATTATATAATATTAAATTAAATTTTTGTAACTTAAAAGATTTAAAAATAAACACTTTTTTACCAAATAAATGGTATTTATATTTTATTAAGTAATAATGAAGTGATATTGAAATTTGTTTAATGTATTTTTACATAAATGGTAAAATGAGTTTAGTAAACTATTATTGTTTAGCAAAAACATCAATTTTAAAACCTTTGTTAAAAAATCAATTATTTACAAAGAGCACTAAAATATATTTGCTGAAAACAATAAGAGGGTTTTTATGGTTTTAAAAAATGTAAAAACAAAATATTAACAGTCGAGATTTAAATTGTGAAATAAAAAATGATTTTAGACGTAATTGTATATATTTAATTGAGTATATTAATAATGTACAACATTAATGCATATAAATTTTAAACATAACTAAGTGAGAAACAATTTATGTAACTGCACATTTTTAAATTTATCTATTTTATTATAATTTAGTTTATATTTTACATTATTTGATTTTTAACCTGTTAGTTATTTATACTGTTAAGTTATTTTTTAAATTAGTGTTAAAAAAATTAAACAATATTACCAAAAAACATTACCAAAAATATTATTAGTTATAAATTATAGTTAGTTATAAATTACACTAAGTTAATAATTAAACTTTTTCAATTAATTAACATGCTTTACTTAATTATTTTTAAAAAATTCAATTTTAGTAATTTGTAAACTTTGAATTCTAACAGTGAATTTTTAATTTTAATATGTTTTTTAATTGTTACAGGTTCCATTTGTACTGCTTTAAGAGATATGGATGCTTTACATGCATTTGTAGAGATCATTGGAAATAATGAATTTAATGATATTCATGTATCTGCATTAAAAGTGATTTCCAATCTTATGATTGATTTAGAATGTGTAAAAGTAAGTAAATTAACGTTGCATTGTGTTTTTAGCATTTAGCAAATCATGGCAGTTTACAAGCTTTGCTGTATTTTATAACCGATAAACAAGTTTTTTCTGAACCTGAAGTTAGAGTTAGTTCTACCAATAAAAGTAAAAATGCTAAAGATAAGAAGTCAACCGAAAAAAAGGGTGCTAAAAAAGGGAAAAACGATTCAGATGGTAAGTTTGTACAATTAAAAACTATATTTCACCTTGTTATATATATATATATATATATATGTCCCCACAAACAGCTTGTTAACTTTATTACATACTGTTCATTTTTAATTTTTTTAAATGTATTCAGATATTAAAGACGATGATAAAGTACTGTCTCGCACTCTGCCCGAAGCAAAAATTGAAGCATGTCAAGCTTTATTGCTTGCTGCTAAAAATGGTAAATTTTAATTGTTTTATTAACATTATTATTATTGCAAAAAGATCAGAAATTTTAATTAATTAATTTTTTGGTTAGAACATATACGGAAAATTTTACACGATGCTGATGCTGAACGAATGCTGGTAGCTTTACTATCACATGAAGATGAAGGGGTTCGTGCAGCATCCGCAAAAGTTATATCAGTTATGGCGGAAAGTGTGATTTGTCAGGATAGAATAACCGAATTGGGTACGTTGCCTAAAAATAATATTTTATGTTAGCTATATATTGAAATTTCTCACTCTTACATGTACATTTATGTATTTATAAACGTTTTTAGTTGTTTGCATCTAATAACTTTTTTGTTAATATTGTGTGCATTAGGAGGACTTGAACTTCTTATTAGAATGACAAGAAATGAACACCGAACTCCAAAAGCCGCTGGAGTTACAGCATTGGCGGCTCTTACAACTGGAAATTCTAACAATTGTCGGTAAATTAGTTAAAGCATTTAAAATTAATTAAGTAATAATTTGTTAAATTTGTTTACTTTTAAAAATATTCGCTTTTTTAATAAAAAAAATTTATTTAAAAAAAGTTGTTTTAATATACATGTATTATAGCAAACAATTTATTGTTTAATCGTTTAATTTAGTTAAAAATGTTATTAGCCTTTTTTTAGTGTTTCAATGTGTATTGTATAAATTATTAAATTTAATGTTATAACGGAATTTCAATTTACTAGTAAAACAATTTAAGGATATATATATATATGTGTGTGTGTGTGAAATTTGTATAAACGTATACTTATCAAATCACGTAATTTGTAAAAATATGTTTGGTTGGAATGAAGTGTTTTTTAACATAAACAGAATTAGTTAGCTATACTAGATTGGATAGGTAATTTTTATACTGTGTACAATAATCTAGAGTAGTAGTAAATTATTATTGAAATTTATAATTATTAAAAGTGACGAATCATGGATAAACATTCGAAAAGTCATTTTACACGATTTTTGCCTAGATTTTATTTTTCTTATTCCCTTTTTGTATCTTTCAATCTGTTTCAAAAATATTTTTCAAGCGAAGTGGCTAGTCGGAATTCAGGAATTGAAGCCATTATTAGTTGTTTGAATATGCACGATCCGGAATTGGATACAATCACAGTTGGCGGTCTAATTGCACTGACTAATTTGGGTTTGGAAGAGAATGTACGACCGACAATTTTGAATTTGATCTCGGCCAAAATGATTGTAAATTGTTTGAATTCAGAGTAGGTGAAACGAGCGATTGGTGAAAGATTACTTTTATTTTTTTATTTTGCATATGTATATATTTTTGATCGGGATTGTATTTAATTAATTAAAGGACATGATGAAAGTAATAACACTGTTATAGGTGTATTTGTTGTTGTACAATGTGTTAAATACACATTTATATTATTATCACTGTGATTATTATTTGAACAAACAGTCGTAGTATATTTAAATATGAACGATTTGATTAAAAGTTACTTGAAAAGTATTTAATGAACATCATTGACCTATAATTTAATAAATTCCATATATCTGACCAATATGTACAATAATAATAGTAATAATTTTTAAAAATTAATTAAAAATAATTTACCTTTAACAATTTAAATTAATATAAAACAACAATGTGTAAATTTAAATAATTTATTTCCAAAGTAAATAGCACTTATTTAATCACCGGTAAAAATCGTTGTAAATAATTATTTAAAGTAATGATTTAATAAGCCATTGTAAACTCAAACGAATTTAAAAAAAAGAATTTACAACTGATAAAGTATTTTTTGAATTAAACTATTAATACTTTTAATTAATAAAAAATAATTTAATTATAACATAAAACTATAATTGTGCAAACAATGCATATTATTAAAATTTTCCAATAATTGTAAAAATACGAAGGAATAAATTGAATAGTTTCTTTCAATTTTTATAGATCAATCAACACCCAATCTAAAGCAGCCTTGGCCACTGCTTCCCTTATTAGTGAACCGAAAACGATTCACAAGTTTGATGCACTTGGTGGAACCAACGCATTACTGAAGCTTATCGAATCACCAAACGCCGAAGTTAGACGATCTGCATGTTGGGCTTTGGCTATGCTTGGTTCAGACGAACTTATTGCAAATGCCGTGTCTTACATGAGGTAAATCATTTTCAAATGTCTAATAATGCAATAGGTTATGGTTATATTTGAGATTTAAGTCCATGTATTGTAGACTAAGCTGTATAAAGTTGTCTTCTTGTTTAGGCTTAGTAAAACAATATATAATAATGGTTGGTAGCTTGGAGTATTGAAATAAAGAGGCTTCATTTTGATCCATTATATGACTACTTTGCAATTTTAGTAAACGTAACTTTTATTGAATGATGTAAAAGGAAGTCAATTTTGATATTGTTTTAAGTTAACAATCCACTTTACATATTGTCAAGCTAATAATAAACAGTTTCAATTAACTTACAAATATTTGAAAGTAGGATTTAAAGATTTTCTATTATATGGTACTATTACAAAGATGTAAACAGTAATTGTTGAACAATATCAAGCTTCCAATATTATGTCTTTTACATTTAGTGGTACAGCGCTGGACTGGGAAGTTAGGTAGGCATGGATATGAGTGCCAACTGTGGAAGTAAATTTAGGCCCCCAATTCGGTTTTGCTAAATGTCCATTGACTGAAAAATGTTTTCCACAAAATATTCCAACAGTAACAACCGAATAAATAAATAAAAGTAGATTGAAGTGCATAATTTAAATAGATATTTAAGAACATTTATATAAATAATAAATAAATGGTTTTATACAACATTTAACATATTTTTTACCAATCAGTATGAACAGTGTAAATAAACTTTAAATGTATTGGCATTTGTGTTAAATAACAATGTTTTTATATAAAATAAATCACAATCTATTATTACTTTCGGATTTCTACAAAATTGGATAAATGCATTTCAAATACTTGTTCAATCTCTAATTGTCATTGTATGTAATTAATCTTTTCAATCTATAAATTATTGCTCTAAAAATAATTTAAATTTGATTCATAATTATAATTATATACATGACACCTGGTATTATGTTATATAATGCATTTTGTATTTGAAACAGCGGTATTCACACCTTAAAAACCCTTAGCGAGTCCGTATCGGGAAACAATGTATTTACCAACATTGCGCTAAAACATATTTTGGATACAAATTTGGTAGCCAAGTTTGCTTTATCAGGCCAACTGGGTAAATTTGTTAATTTAAACCATGAAGTTTTTTTCATTAGTGTTTTTTTCTCATTTTTAATACAAAAATTTGAAAGTGGTGATAACATTAAAATATTTTTTAAAATTAATTTTGATGTAAGTTTTATAACAAAGTTTATTTCCTATAGACATGTTATATATATTTACAGAAAAGTACGTGAGCGTTAAATAGCTGATAGATTTCATAGTTTTCAATTAGTGATTGCCAATATTTAAGTCGTTAGTTATGAAGTTATTTTGGTAGGGCACTAGACTTGAAACTGAGTCAGTATAAGGTTTGCGTCCCAAAATTAGTACAAGATGTGGTTTTATTGAATATTTATTTAAAAAAATGGTTTTTGGTAAATAAGTGGTAATAAGAACCAAATGATAATAACAATAATACTTTGGCAAAAATGTGTTCATTAAATATTTTTATTTTATAATAAAGTTATTATAGTTAAACAAATGAAAGGCTTTAAGTAAAAACACAAAAATGTGCTTTTTACTTATTGTAATCAAAATTGATTGAGGATAATTATAAGCGTTGATATTGAGTTTTAGTGTTAGAAATTGTAAAAAATTGAGTATTAATTAATTAATTAATTTTTAATAAATATTTTTAATAAATTGATGAACTACAGTATTGACACTAACTAACAATTTATAATACCTTTAACACAGGTGGACTAAGTTTTTGTTGTGTAATGTAACATTAGAAAAGAATTTTAACATGTAATGTAGATGATTGAACTGGCTGACATGTGGTGACAAAAAGTGTCTTTATTAAAAGTAAAACGATAAAATTAAAACAGTGTAGATACGTTTTAGTAAGAAGAACGAATTATTTAAATATTTTGTCTAAAATTTTAAATTGAAAAGTAATAAATAAATAATTGTTTGTTTATTATAAATAATGAAGTTGTTTATTATATTAGATTTGAAATAAAGAAATTCTATTGAAAAAATAATTTGCTTATAACAACGAAAACTAGTACAAACGAAAGTTTAAACGTTAAAAAACCAATTATATCTAGTAAATAAAAAGTTATATTGTTAAGTTTAGACAAATACAATAATTGTTACAAAGTACTTACTTAAAAGAATATTTTAGTTTTCGGTTAAGGTTCATTAGTGGAAATAGTATTCAGTACAATCGAAGAACGTATATGATATACCTTTTTAAGAAGGTGACTGCTGTTAATTTGTTTAATTTTTAAACAAGAAGTGGTTGTCAATATCACAATCGTGGGAATAAGCACGCCCAGCAGTTATTATTGTCCAGAGTAGTCCGAATTAAACACATCCAATGATCTTTATTAACCGCAAACGGTAAGAAATTGGACGAAGAAGAATTGGTGCACATGTTTTATTTCCAAAATGTCTACTTTGGAGATTACAACTTTAATTATTGAACTACCTTTAGCTCCAATTAAATATCTTCATTATAATCTTTTTTGACATTATCATAAAGTTCGTTCAAGTAATTAGAATCAAATTAGAATAATGTACATTTATTTTATCCGAACATTGCTTTTAATTGTTTAAATATATCATTTAAAAATATTATTGATCTACAGATTTTACCGATCGCATGCCTGATTGCTTTTATGATCCGGGTCCTTTGCCTCCCGGTGCCACTTTGTTAACACTTCAAGAATACGTCGAACAACCTTTGAATGATGCCCGTCCAATTTATCTAATCAACATAGAGCAAAAGTTTGTGTTTTTTAATTTTAGACATGCATTTTAAAACAAAACTATTTTTATTTCGAAGGCGGAAATTACTTATCGGATATAACTATAGACATGGATTTAAACTACCTAGCATTTGAAATTTGAGTATTGTCTATTGTTGATGTTTATACAACCTAGAAGTTTATTAATGTTATATTTTATTTAGTGTTTATTGCCTGAATGTTTTAAAAATCATTTTCTAACAAGTCAAACAAGGATTCGCATTTAATGTTGATATTGAGACTTGAATTTATGCCCATCCAGTTTTGAATTTAGTGCTCTAGCACCCTCTTTCGCTTTGGGTGGGTCAGAGTTTGGTTTTTCTACAATTGTGCTTAGAGTTACTCTTAGTAAAGTATCTAAGCCAATAACAGTAACGACAACAATTATTATTATATTTATTAAAATGTTATGTGTTATTAAAACAATGTCAACCAAAAACATAATTATAAATATTTTGTTTTTAATTCTTTATTTGTGCCTTTGCAAAAAAATAATAATTTGAATTCCTTTTAGCGTATCGGCTAATTCGGCAAAAAGTCAGTCGCGTGCTTCTTCACGTACAACCAATTCGTCCGATCAAAACGATGTCGACAGTGTAAATAAAACCGTCAAAATTACATCCGATAAGGTATTTAATTCATGGCTATGTGATTTGTCGAAAAAGCTTTTGCCAATTCAAAATACGCGAGAGCAAATTAAATTATTGGCAGAGTATGTTTGGTTGTATGCGACGGTTTTTAATTTTTGATGATCACATTCAATACGTCCTTTGTGTTGCTTATTACATTTTATTGTTTACAATTAAATAAAAATTAATTTTTTAGATTTTATATAAAGTTAGAATAATTTTATTCCTTATTACCAAAATGAATTACTTCTTTTATTCAATCATTTAATTGGGATCCTAGTCAATGCTCACAAAGTTTAAAATGTTAATGATGGTAATATTTATGACTGTTGCTCCTCCATGTGGTTTACACTGGACTAAGTGCCAACAGGCATCTAGACTAATAATATCAGGGACCAAGTGTAGAGCGGTATAACTGGGCTACTGCTACGGCAGGTGGGTGAGAACATACATCCATGATATTTAAAAGGTGTTTTAAGGTATATGTATACCATATGTAGTTATTGGACGAAGGAATACAACCCTGACAAAAAATCAGGCAGCCTCGTCAATTTTTGCAAACATCAGAGACGTCACAAGAATACCGACTACCAACCAAGACACTTTGTTATTCTTCTACGATTGTTACGTTTATCAAACTATTGAAGTCGATTGTTTATATGTTGTGTAAATATGGAAAACAATGAAGAGGTGATCACGTTACCAATAAAAAAAGACTTATTATTTTTCAATTAATTAATTATCACTTATATCAGGTAATGTTTTGTGTGTGTGCATTGAACAGATTTATTAGTACTATTTTGGGTGGTCCAATAAGCAAAGAAGAAGTTCCTTCATTTAGATATGAGTTATCTTTGGCCCAAATCCGATGTCAAATTAATTCAAATGTGATACCCATGAGTTTAATGAAGATGGGCGTTTATTTACACAGGGCACTCTTGTTCAAGGTAAGCTAATGCATGTATTACATTTTTTATTGAATATTTTATAAAAATGATATATAGTATATTTTCATTTGCTACACAGTTTTTTTCAGATCGATTAGGATTGTTGTGTAATCTAATTCGCACTGATTATGGTCGAGTGTACAATCAAATCTATTTAAATATTGAAAAAGAAGCAAGTTTTTATTTATGTGTTTGACTATATACCGAATGACTATTATTTTGGGTTTTAATATTGCAGTAGATGAATTTAAAAATTATATGTTTTATGTAAAATATTTTAATATTATTTTAAACGTATTATAATTATTTTTTTAAAAATTAGCTCAATGTTTTGCTTGTAAATTAAAAATAACGTGCAATTAAGTTACCTTAATTTATCTTCAAGGTGGTGAAAATTTTGTTTACTATTTACTTATTATCTATTTGAAATAACTTTTACCACAATTTTATATATTTTTATTACAGGATCCTCTAATTAACAAGGAATTGTATGTCGTTGATTTGATGCATGAACCAGGTCGATTAATGAAATGGGAAACTAGTGAAGCTTTAGAATACACTACCATTCTTATTTAATATAATTTTTGATTTATTTTATACTTATAAAACAGATCAGTTTGACATAATTAAGTTTGAATATTTTTTATTTTGCTATTTGTTGTTCTAATTGCAGCATTTTAATTAAGTAATTTAAACTTACTTATAACTTTATTTTTTAACAATTTTATGTGAAAATTATGAAGTATAAATTAGTTAAATTTATTTTTAAAATAGATATTTTTAAAATTAACTTTATAAATGGTATAGTTTTTTATTATTATTGTTATTTGTGATACATAATTAGTAAACACTCATTATAAAATATTTTTTATCAGTTAATAATAAAAACATTTAAATTATTTTAAATAATTGTACATTTACAAAGAAATCTAGTATGATGGCAATTAATAACAAAATATTGTTTAAAATTTGCGGTTTATTTCAATGTAATTGTTGTTAAAAGCAATTCATTATTGAAGGGGCAGTTTGAGTAAATTATTAATATTTATCTGGTCTAGTGGTACAGCACTCGATTTGGACCTGAGTAGGCATGGGTTCGAATTCCACTACCGGCACTAAAACGCGGGCCCACGTTTGGCTTCGTTTAAATGTCTACTGCTAAAAGATGTTTTTTGTAAAACATTCAAAGTAGCGAACGTTAATAAAATAAAAAATAATAACAAATTTGCATTTATTAAAATTGCATACACAATACAATATTGTACATTATATGAACAGCTAATAAAACATATTAATAAGCGTTTTTATTTAAGAATATAATTTCTAAATAAACTAATAAATATAAGCAATCAGGTTTTTGTCTTCATATTTATTTTTATATCAAATAAATGCCTATTTCTTGTATAATCATTGAATCTTATATTTATTAATTAGCTATTATTAAAACATACTACTTAATGGTTAATCTAAGTTTATTATAATTTGGAAACTAATCTAAGAAGCATGGTTTATTCAGTTATGTTAGCTAGATGAATATGACGCGAGGTTTGTTAATGATTTAATTAAGTCCGAAACCTCTTGGTAGCTCGTTTTGCAATATCATGGTTCTACAAGAATATGAAATAAGTGAGGTAAAACTAGGGTAAAAATGGTGAAAACAATACAATGGATTAAATTAAAATTTACAAAGAAAAAGTAAAAATCTAATAATTAAAAAAATAAGTAATAATAAAACAAATTTTGTATTGTAATACAAAATACTGTAATAATCTTCTAATAGAAAAAAATGTTTAAAATAAATACCCTACTTGAATGCGGTGTGATGCGCTCTTTACTTAGTAAAAAAGGTAAATAAAAAAAATTCATAAATTCTCAGCCCTTAATTTATCTGACAGTATTAATAAATTTTTGGAAAAACTTGGGTTATGTAAATAATAAATATAAAATCCAAAAAATAAGAACAGTTTTTACTAACGATTTTACAGGTTGGTAAACGAGTTGATTAAGCCCAAGATCTTTCGATAACTTGGTTTTTTGTATCAGGTTTTTTTAATTTAAAATAATTACGCTGGCTTGACACCAGCTAGGGTGTGGGTTCAGTTCTATGTGTATGTAAAACCTGAAAGATATGCGCTGTTGATAATTCCAATTAAGGATGAAATATTTGTACAATGCTCCTGGTTGACATAAAACCAAGTAGATTTATTATTGAAGTGATCAGACCTGTAAATTAGTCTGTACCTCAAAAAACAGTAATGTAAAGATATTTTGATATATATATATATATATACATTATAATCTGACATTTCTAAAATAAAAAAAGAATCCTTTAAAAACCAAAATGTTGGCAAATGGAAACAAATAATAATGAAAATTACTGCTAGAAATGCTTTGTTAAGTATAAGGATAAGGATAATAAGTTAATTTTTAAGAAACATAGTTGGGTTGATTTTGCTTTTTAAAATAATTATTTTATCCAGTATTTTGAGAATTAATTTTGAGAGTTTTTATTTTAAGAATTTTAAACACTATATATTTAGAATTCAGGATTGTACACGAGTTGAATAGGCCGAAACGCCTTTTAGTACTCGGTTCTCAAATTGTCTCAAATCACAGAAACAATTTGAAATTAAAACAAAATCAATTATAGAAAACGAGCAAAAATTATAAATATATAAAAATAATAGTGAAACAAGTTATGTATTACAGTGCAAAAACACTGGAATAATTTTCAAAAAGAAAGAAAACAGAAAAGGATGAATAACGCTCTAATGGATGTGCAGAGTGACGGGCTCCTCATATATACTAAAATTTTATGTTTGAATTTATCAACAGTTTACGTCTTCTAATCTTTTTATTTGGTAAAATAAAGATAACTATTACAATTGAATAAAAGTAGGGATTATAAAATTATTGTAATGTAACGTAAATAGCTATCCCGTTGTCACTATATCTATGTGATTAGAGAGTTTGTTCCAAGCAATAATAATCCAATTAGTAAAATATTGTTGTTTAAATCGAGTCATAACTCTTGGTATATATAGTTTTCTATGAATAATTGTAAAAGTATTGTGAGTAACGTTGAAGTAGTGTGAAATATGCTTTGATTTATTTAGTATAAAATCGTTTTAAGATCTCCTATCACTTAACAAAAATAATTTAAAAGTAATTGTACGTCTATAATATTTTTTGTATTACATTATATTTAAATCCTACTTATCTAATAAATGTCAAAGTTTATATTGGGGACAGTAACTTGTATTCAATATTAGAAATGAGATTTTGAATGGAAGATGGATAACATCCAACGTTCGACTATTCTGTGGGTTCATAAGAAATTTGTTTTGTTACATTGTCCATTTAAAAGTTGCAATTCTCCCATCTAAATATAAAAGTATTTTATATGCATTGCTTACCGTTATCCAATTATTGTACATATTTTTATTCTTCTCTCTTTATATAGCCCCCTGATAACTAATGATTCATTGTTAACAACCAAATCATTTAAAAATTATTTTTAGTTTAAATTGTGTGGGTAAATACTACTTTCTAACAAAAATTATACATTTTTATTATACACATATTTTTTAAAATTTGTATAACATAATTAATATTATATATATATATATATATATATATATATATATATATATATATAATATTAAAAATTTTAGTTTGTGATCAGACCTGTAAATTGGTCTGTACCTCAAAAAAAGAAATAATGTAAAACTTTTTTTTATTTTAAAAAATATATTATTATTAATAATAATAATAATAATAATAATAATAATAATATTAAACGTAAACAACTAATACCATCTTCCTGAGATTCCACATATGCAATTATGTAAACTAAAGTATTTAAACACGTAAATAAACATAACTCACAAATTCTAAAAATTATAATTATATATTTTTATATGAATTAATTAAGAAATTATATTTGTAATATATTAAAAAATAGATAGAAAAAATTCTTGTTAATAATTAGTTTTAATTCAGATAAACTAAAACATTAAGGAAAAATCGAAATTGTAAAAAATATTGTAATTTTAAATAACGTCAATATAAAAAATAAATAAAACCATTAATATTATTTAGCAAAATTTAAATGATATGTAACAAGTTTGATTTAACTATTAAGTTTGAAGTATTTTTAAACTATTACAATTTAATTAAGCATCATCAATCATTATAATTATCGAATTTTGTAATTTGAGTTGCATCCATTTGTCAGTTTAAATAATATAGTTCGTATAGTTTTAATAAATTAATATTTTATTATAACAAAATAATTACTGGTTTTATTTAGTTTGTTTTTTGTTATTATAATCTCGCGAAGTAAGGCGCGCGTCACGCTACACGTCTATTGGAGAGTTATTTATCCTTTTTTCTTTTTTTCTTTTTTAAAGATTATTGCAGTGTTTTTGCACTGTAATACGTAACTTGTTTTATTATTACTTTTGCATATTTTTAATTTTTACTCGTTTTCTATAATTATTAATTTTCACTATCTACCTTGATTTTGTCTTAATTCCTAATATTTTTTCTGTGACTAATCCCCCTTTACCTCACCATCCATTTCATATTTCCCCCAGTATCTTACTGATATCGTCGATAAATAGAACCAAATATCAAAAGGAGCTTTGCTCCTACTCAACTCGTGTATCAGCCTGTAACTTAAGTAAACAAATAATTAATGACTATAACGGTTAATAGATGTAACATTGTTAGAAAAAATTCTTCAAAGGGTAACTGTGGGGGATGTATTTTTTATGTTAGAGATGATATTGCCTTTTCCACCCTCCCCTCCCGTCATAATAGTCTCCATGTAGGTTATTACACATTAACATTAATTCTGGGTTCCCACACTGTATGCTCCCTAGTCTATCGTCCCCCCTCTCTCACTAAGGCTACAAATAATTTACTTCTACAAGATCTTCAATTCATCTTTTCCAAGCCTTTTAAGCACCAAATCTTTATGAGGGACTTTAACTGCTCATCCATTGATTGGCCTTCTCTCTCTGGATTCTTTAGCATCTTTGATAGTTATCTTGTCAAGCTTAGCATCGAATATACTTTTACACAGCATGTTTCCTCTCCCACTAGGTATAGGGTAGGTTCCTCCTCTTCTTGCCTCGATCTTATTTTTACAAATGACGCCTCCCCTATTAGTCAAATATTTTATCTTCCTCCGCTAGGTAAGAGTGACTACAGCCTTCTTTTATTTGAAATCTTTCTCTCTTTTGGTGTTAATAATTTATCTCCCAGTCTAACTCCTATTCCTGACTTCAGGAAAGTAGACTTTTCTAAACTTTGTAGTCACTCCAAGTCTGTAAGTTGGGACTCTATCCATACAAACAACATTGAAACTTCATATTCTAATTTTTTAAACATATTTAATAAAGGGATTAAACTCTTCGTTCCTTTTCGAGTTCCTTCCCATTTGAAGCCCAAGCTCCCAAGGTTTATAGTAAAGTCTATCGCTAAACGTAATAAAGCTTTCGCTTTGTCTAAATCGGTTAGCGTCCCTTGTTTCCATTATGCGTACCTCTCGGAAAGGAATAATTGTTTTAATCTAATCAAGGCTTTCAAAGATAAGACGCTTTTCAAGCTCCTAAGCAGGGCTTCTAAAAACAGAAGCCTCCTCTTTAAATTTATCAAAGACAAAAGATCAAATGAACTCTCTCTCCTGTCTCAAAAATAACAAGGGGATTTTATTGTCGAAGGACTCGGCTTGCAATAGTTTTAGAGATTATTTTAAATCAGTTTTTCAAACTACTAGCTCACTTTGTCCTCAATTTTTTGATCCCTCTTTCACTATTAATTCTTTGCACTCCGACGCTTCTACTGTTTTTAATATTCTAACTAGTCTTAAATCTTCCTCTTGTGGGCCCGATGGCGTTTTTCCCAGGGTCCTCAAGGAATGTGCGGTGGTCTTAGCACCTCATCTAAGTTATATTTTTGATCTCTCTTCCTCCACCGATTGCATCCCTGGCATCTGGAAAATGGCATTTATAAGGCATATCTATAAATCGGGTTGCAAGTTCAAACCTGAAAGCTTTAGACCAATTAGTATCTTATCATCCCCGAGTCAAATAATGGAAAGGCTTGTCAGGTCTCATATCCTTAACCATATCACCAAATTAAATTCTATTAACCCTGCTCAACATGGGTTTCTGTCCCGTAAGTCCTGCCTAACTAACTTAATAACTTATACTAACAGCATTTCTTCAATCCTTGACTCCAGCCCTTTAGTGGATGCTATTTACTTTGACTTTGCGAAAGCCTTCGACAAAGTCCCCCATAATCTACTTATAGGCAAGCTTAGGTCGTTTGGCATTATTAGACCTATCCTATCCTTTCCTGGATCACAGATTTCTTATTTAATCGCTCCTTTAAGGTTAGGTTGAGAGAAAATCCATCTTCTTTTTGTAATATTACCTCTGGGGTTCCCCAAGGCTCAGTTTTAGGCTCCCTTCTATTCATCCTTTACATCAATGACTTACCATCGGTTGTCAATTCTAATATTCTTTTATATGCTGATAATGTTAAGATCTGGAGTTCTAATCCAGAAGTCCTACGTCATTATATTTTTAATATTAAAAAATGGGCGCTTAAAAACTCTCTCCCGTTGAATCATTCTAAATGTAAGCATATTTCTTTTGGTAAGCCATCTCGAAATATCTTCAAAATGTCTCCAGACGATGCTCTTCCATAGAAACTGTTAAGTCTGTTAAAGATTTAGGAGTGTTATTCGACTCATTTTTTAACTTCACGGGTTATCACAACAAGGCTATTCATAAGTGTTATAGTATGATAAAATTCTTCAATAATAATTTAGGCAGTATGTCTCCGAAATGCGTTCGGCTAATTTTACATGCTTTACATAAGGCCCCACTTAGAATACGCTTGCGTGACGTTCAGATCAAAAGTAGCCGCTTTTATTGTTGCTAATCGTTACGTGCTTGCGTTTTTGTTTTTATTTTTTGCATATTTGGGTTAATTTTTTTACCTTTTTGTGCATGTGGTTTTTGGTGTATAACTGTGCATTTTTAAGTGTCGCGTTTTTGTTGTGTTATTGTGCCTTTTGCTTGGCATCGTGCTTTAACACTATTTTTATTTTAATTCTCTATCAAAAGAATATTTCTGGTCTTTCCCCAGTAATACTACCTGCTTTTAAATTTCTATTGTTGTTTTTGTATTTTTACATAGTTCTTTAGATATGGTTTCCTCTAATTCGTCTAGCTGTGGTCTTCAACGGTACAAAAAATCCGTGAAGGTTGGTATTTTCTGCGCCACCTGCAAAAATTGGTTTCACGAGGCGTGTTCCGGGCTGTCCTCGGTGTACTACTCGCAACTTGCCGATAGTCCTCTGGATTATAAATGCATGGATTGCAGATGTGAAACGGAGTTGCAGGCACTACCTTCTGACACCGTTTTATGAAAAATTAGACAAAATATTACATCTAGTCAGGGATAATAATACCTTGTCCTCTAGAATTAATGAACTAAACACCAAGATTACCTCTGTTACTAAATTTTTATCTAATCTAGTCGACAAGGTGTCTGACTCTTTTTCCAAATTTGACTCTGTCAATTCCTCTTTATCTAAACTGTCTGTCTCCCTATTCCAAGATATTGCCTCTCTCAAATCTCAAGTTTCTAGTCTTAGCTTCTCGTCTACAGTATCAAATACTGTCCTCAAACTGTCCCAAGAAGAAATCTTAGAAAGGACGAAAAGTTATGTAGACAGCATAAAACGTGAGCGTAATCTTGTTGTTAGGGGAATTAGCCTTGACATCACCAACTACAAAGAACTTGTTTCTGACATAGTTAAGAAATGTCATCCTGAGGCGGGCAATTTTTTAATTGGCAGACTTTCCTGTAAGCGCCAACATACTGCTCCACCTATCCTGGTCTCTTGTGCATTATCTGAAGACAGTGAAACTGTACTTCAAAATTAGACTAGGGTGAAGGCACATTTTAAAGGGATTAAAGTTACGAAAGATTTACCTTTGTCTGAACGCTTAACTAGATTCTCTAGGTCCCCTATTCCCCAAATTCATGCCTATCCTATAGTAAAACTCACACTTCTTAGGCCGGATATTGACATTGATAATCAGGATTTTCGGACTGCACCCCGGAGTTCTCACCGCCCCCCAATCCTCCAGAGGTTAAGGCAATTCTCCCCACTATTACCTCTCCCTCGGCTTTGAAGGTGTATTTCACAAATGCCTTGAGCGTTAACAATAAACTAGAGAAAGTTCATCTCCTTCTATCTTTCCCCTTGCCCCACATTTGTTTGGCATTACTGAATCATGGTTATCAGAAGATGTACTTGACTCTAAACTCCACATGGATGGGTATATTGTAGTAAGACGAGATTCCCATCAAGGCAAATGTGGGGGGTGTTTATTTTACGTCAAGGACGGGGTAACCTACTCGACTATCACAGTTCCTTCTACCCATATAACCGAATATGACTTTCTTCACTTAGATGTGGGGGGTTCAAACACTAAAACTCTATTCTCTCTGTTGTACCGGCCCCTTAATTTTAATCATTATTCTAACACTGAACTGGAAAAGGAACTCCGACATGTCCTCTCTCTGCCGTTTAAACACTTCGTAGTCATGGGAGACTTTAACTGTTTTTTTATAAATTGGGCCAATCCTTCAATACCAGTAAATATCTTTGACTCTAATCTTCTGGATATTTGTGCCGTACATGCCCTCAAACAGCACCTACTCTCCCCTACTCGTTATAGAATTGGAACTAACCCATCCTGTCTTGACCTAGTACTCTCAAATGACTCAGTAAATATCGATTCCATGTCCTTCCTTCCCCCTCTTGGAAAAGTGACCATCTTGTAGTAACCTTTGTAGTACATTATCCGGTTCCTATCTCAAATACTTGCGAACTTCAATTGAAACCTATACCAGATTTTAGGAAAACTGATAGCAGGGGACTTAGAGGCTTCCTAACAAATACAAATTGGGAAAACTTTTATACTTATGATCTTGAAGGTGCCTATGCCTTCTTCAACAAGGTTTATTACCTTGTTAAATCGCTTTGTTCCTTTCAGAATTCCTACACATACTAAGCCTAGGCTTCCTAAAGCCATATCCAGAATATTCATAAGCGGAATAAAGCCTTCTACCTGTGGAAAGCTACAAAGCTACCTTGTTTCCATTATAGATACCTAAATACTCGTAATAAATGTACTAGACTTATTAGAACGCACAGAGGGAACATATTACACAAACTTTTAAATAAAGCTAAGTTTAATAAAACACTCCTATTCAAATTTATCACGAATAAGCGGGCGGACACTTTTTCCTTCCCTCGTCTTAAAGATCACAAGGTAAAGAGATATCAGGTCCTTCTAGTTGTAACTTGTTTAAAGAATTTTTTAACTCGGTTTTTCAAACTTCCGGAGTTACTCAGTCTCTCCCTACATCTGAGTGTCTACCTATAACACCTCTAACAATTTCTAAGCTTTCAGTCTCAGATTGCCTTAGGCACCTTAAGTCTATATCTTGTGGTGCTGATGGGATATACCCTAGGATTCTGAAAAAATATGCGGATATTTTTTTCCTCCCATAACCTATATTTTTAATCTTTTGGTTTAGGCCAGACAAGTACCTTCTATATAAAAACTCGCTTTTATTAGGCCTATCCATAAGTCTGGGAGTAAATCTTTACTAAACAGCTATAGGCCCATAAGCATATTCTCTACTCCTAGTAAGATAATAAAAAGGTTTATTAAATCCCATTTACTAGACCATCTCTTTAAACTTAATATTATTAGTCCCGCTCAACATGGCTTTATGCCAAAGAGGTTGTGCTTTACAAATCTTATTACTTACTCAGACAGCGTCACAGACATGCTTCAAAGGCATTAGTCTGTCGATGCTATCTATTTTGGCTTTGCAAAGGTTTTCGATAAAGTTTTACACAATCTTTTTATCGCAAAGCTTAAGTCAGTAGAGATAGTAGGGTCCATTCTAGCCTAGATTAAAGATTTTTTCTCCGACCGTACTTTTAAGGTTTGGGTAGGAACGGATACCTCCTCCTCCTGTCCTATCTCCTCTGGGGTTCCTCAAGGATCTGTCTTAGAGCCCCTATTATTTATTCTCTTTATAAATGATTTGCCTTCTGCCGTTAACTCTAATATTCTGCTTTATGCAAATGACTTTAAGATCTGGGGGACCAACCCAGAATTACTTTAAGCTGACATTCTTGATATCTTTAATTGGTCTTTAAAAAATCAGCTCCCACTTAATAAGGATAAATGTCAGCACATTACTTTTGGTCGACCGTCTGGCACGGTTTTTTATTTTTTTCCTAACTTACAGCCAATAAAATCGACTAATTCTATTAAGGATTTAGGAGTTATATTTGATTCTTTGCTTAACTTTACTAAACACTACTCTTTGGTTACTTCAAAATGCTTCAGGCTTATTAAGTTTTTTACAAGAAATTTTGGTAAGATTCTACCCAAATGTCTACGCTTCTTTTACATGCTATACCTCAGACCTCATCTTGAATACTGTGCTCAGGTTACATCTCCCATTCTAAAATCTGACGCACTTAGATTAGACAAGGTACAAAGGGCGGTCACTAAAAAGCCTCATGGGTTTAAGAACCTTTCTTATCCCCAAAGGCTCAAATCTTTAAAATTATTTCCTTTACGGGATAGGCGTCTCTGGGGTAATATTATCCTGATTTATCAACTTTTTAATTCCGGCTCTCATGTGCCCTTTTTTACTTTAGCCCAAAATTCACTCAGGGGACTTAACCTTAAATTATCTAAACCTAGATCTTTTTCCAGATTGAAAAGTCGTCACTTTTCACACAGAGTGATCACTCCATGAAACAATCTGCCTGGCAGCGTCATCTCTGTGTCCTCACTTTCAGCTATCAAAAAGGTATATGACAATTATCAGCTCTCCAAATTCATTTGATCTATCCTTTTACCTCTGACTAACTTCTAGTATCCTAATATTCAACCATGTTATTTTATTTTATTTTTATTGTTATTAATCTTCTGATAAATTTGATAAACAGAACTGAGGATCAAAAGGAGTTTACTCCTACTTAACTCGTGTATTCAACCTGAACCTGAATATTGTGCCCAGGTCACTGCCCCCGTCCTTACTTCCGACATTAATAATCTACAAAAAGTTCAAAAGACTGTTTTCAGATTGCCAAAGTCCTATAGAAACATACCCTATTAACAAAGATTGCATTCACTTAAGTTGTTCTCTTTAGCAAATAGGCGGCTCCGGGGTGACCTCATTTTGGTGCATCAACTCATCTTTTCCGAAACCCTTAGTCCCTTTTTTAACTTTGGCCACAATTCACTCAGAGGACATAATCTGAAATTAGGCAAACCCAGAGTTTCTACTAAGACAAGATTACACCATTTTTCTCAGAGTGATTAATCACTGGAACCGACTTCTACTGAGATCGTTAATGCTCAAACTACCCAGTTGTTTAAGCGTTTAAATGATAGCTATGCTTTAACCAAATTCCGATACCCCACTGTTTTTAGATAATTTTTTATTTTATTATTTTTATTCTATTTTTTAACGATATTGTTGATATCATTTGAACCGAGGATCAAAAAGAATCTGACTCCTAATCAACTCGTGAAATATCCTGTATCCTGTATCCTGTATATATATATATATATATATATATATATAATATATTATATATTAGTTTATTAAATTAAAGTTGTTATTATTAACAATAATGATTTATAAGTAACATATCAATAAGGCACTTTTCTTTATTTAAAAGTATATCTTTAACAAATATATCTTTATTTTAGTCTACAAACTCCTTCACACCTACACCTTAATCTCTTTACCCTCTCCTAGCGACTCCCGTCGAGACGTGATAATTCAGATCTCCAAACCCAGGGTCCACTCTCGTCAGAGCTCCCATGCTTTTCCTACAGGGTTATTTCCGCGTGGAACAGCTTACTGCCAACATCGTCTCAGCCTCGTCCTTACAGTCCTTCCAAAATCAGCTTATGATTCGCACTATCTTTATAATTTTATCTAATTATTTGCTTTATTATTTTTATGTTTTTATATCGTTTTGATATTGATATCTGATACCCAGAACCGAGTACTAAGGAGTTTTCTCCTACTTAACTCGTGTATAAACCTGAAGCCTGAAACAAATGATTACTCAATATTTAAATAAGCCAATCAAATTTTAGGATTGTTTATCGTGGTTAGGTTTTTCCACGATTTTTACTAGAGAAGTGAGTTTTTATTTTATCTTAAATATAATTATATAATATTATTTTATTTTTAATAGATTTTTGTGTTAACGAAACGTTTACTAGTACATCTATAAATAATAATTTTTGAGTTAAAATACCTATCTGTAGTGTAAGGGATTGAGTTTTTAGAAAGCTTTAATAAATGGTTTTACTTGTTTTGAGTTGGTTAAGAAAATTTTAAAATATAATATAACAAGAATCTAAGTTACTTCATCATCCTGAAAAACCAATTTTTATTGACGAGAAAGAGTTTAGAAAACTCTAAAAACATTTTTCTACGAGCTTCATATTTAAACCATGCTCTGAACGTTTGAAAATATTTAAACTTTTTCTCTCAAGTGATAGGCGACTCCGAGATGACTTAATTTCAGTTTATCAGCTATTAAAATCCAATCTCACATTTTTTCGATATTGACTATAGTAACCCCTTGTAAGATTTATAATACAAGAGCCCTGAAAAGTTTTAGATAACATCACTTTATGTGTAGAACCATTACAACATAAAATAATTTTCCTAGTTACATATTTAATTTATAAACGGTCAAGCTATTTAAGTTTAATTGTAATAAGCACTTACTCGCTTTGTACATTTAACCTATCTTTCCGACTTTTCTTTTTTCTCATTTATTTATTACTGTATTTTCCCAAATTCGTCCCCCTGATTTTCAATTTTCAGATACATTAAGAACCAAGGACATTTTCCTTTGCATCTCATACCTTCTTGATCGTGATCATGAACATTAAAAATGCTAATGAATATGTTTGTGTTTAATTATTTTTGTTTTATTACAAAAGTATTGACTGATGACAACCATTTTTAGTTAGTTTTGTTACACTGATATATGCATGCTAATAAGGAAATGTTTTTTTATTAATACAGATTTGGAACTACATTTTTTAAAACGACTATGTTGGAATTGTTAATGGAAATTTAAAATAAAATGTCTATTGTTTTATACGACCAACATCCTCACATTGTGATCATTCGAGAATTTCTTGGTGAATTTAATGATGACTTAGGTTCTTGTGATTCTGATGATGAAACTTATTTATGTAGTCTTGATCCGAAAAATTGGAAAGATCAAGATCATTATGCAGTTCTTGGTTTGAAAAATAAGAGGTATTTGGCAACAGCTGAAGAAATACGAAAAGCTTGTAAGTTTTGTTTGTTACTTTTATTTTGTTATAGATCGAAAAAAAATACTTGATCATCATCCTGATAAACGGCGTCACAGAGGCGATTATATTAAAGATGAAAAGCATGATTATTTTTCATGCATTACAATAGGTTTGTATATTTTTTTATTATGTACAATTGTATTCTATTGTTTATGGTTTAAAAATGAAAGTAAAATATTTTTAAACATTATAAAACTTGCATTAATTTTTTATTATTGATTTGTTTTATTAGCTTACGAAATACTAGGAAATTCAGCCAAACGTAATGCTTTCGATAGCGTTGATCCAGTGTACACGAATAACAGTGTTCCAAGTGCTCAAGAAATTAAAAATAATTATTTTGTTGTGTTGAACGAATTTTTCAATCGTAAATCAAGGTAATATTAATGCTTTAACAAAAATCATTTTCTTGCAGATGGTCCAAGAAGCAGCCTGTTCCGAAACTTGGCAAAGATCATTTGTGCATTGATGATGTCTACAAGTTTTATGATTTTTGGTAGTTATTTTAATTGTTTTTAAAAAAATTCTAATTACTTTAATCAAAATTTTATTTAATGTTTATACATTGTTTTTAGGGAGGATTACGATACTTGTCGTGATTTTTCTTACTTGGACGAAGAAGATAAAGAAAGGGGTGAAGAGTAAGTATTACTAACTTGAAATGTTTTAAGTAGATGTTTACAGTTTGAATTTCAATTACTACAAAACTTACCTATTTGTAATGCTTTTACCATATAACTTGAAAATTTTGTATTATTAAAAGTAATTGTGTCAATGATTTAAGATATGGGATTGCTGATGTATGATATGGGATTATAACTTTGTTTTTGTATGATTATTAATATTTGGAAAAATTGTTATTAGGTTTATTATAGAAATTGTGTTTTGTGCAAATATATAATAAACAAGAGTAATTGTTTTTCAAGGTAACGAAAAATAAACGCCAGTTTATTGTTATTTGTAACTAAAAGATACTGTATATATACCAATACTTTTTAAACGAATGATAATAATTTGTGTTTTCCAAGCCGGGAAACGCGCCGTGCTATTGAACGTCAAAATCGCATAAATCGCACACGTCGTAGAGCTGAAGAGGTAGCTGCCGTCCGAGAAGTTGTATGTTTGGCCAAAGAGCACGATCCTCGTATTTTGGCCTACAATCGGGCTATTCGTCAAGCTAAAGAAGACAAACGAATGGCTAGAATAATGGAGCAAAAGAAGCGCCAAGAAGCTGAAAACGAGGTTTGTTTGTTTACATTTTTCAAAATTAAAGAATTAATCCTTTTAAACAGATTCGATTGACATCCACATATAGGGATACTAGTAATTCTGAAGATTTGAGTGATTCTTATGAAATCTCAATTTTCAATGATGATGACATTCCTGACTAGGTATTTTAAGGTATATACCTTAGGATACCATGTGTAGCCGTTGGGCTAAGGGAGATAACCGTGACAAAAAATCATGTCATCTCGTCAATGTTTGCGAACAGTGGTGCCATCTACCATTGAGGAAACTTTGTTATTTACCTACGTTAGTTACTTTTATCAAGCCATCGGAGTCAATTGTTTAATATACTGTACAAATATAGAAACAATGAAGGGGCGATTGTTTTTACGAACTTCAATTAATGAATGAATATATGCATATTGCTAAGCGTGTGTGTCAGTTTTTCTGTCTTGTGTTCAACATTTGTAGTAATATTCAGAGTTTTGGTTTTTAGTCATTTGTTCAACATTTTTTTGAATTGTTTTAAAAAAATTTAATTTGCTATTTTATTGTTCTAGTATATCTAACATATTTCGTTTATATAAGAACGTTTTGATTTTTTTGGTCAGATTTTTTCATTAATTTTATTGCTTTAATTGGTGATGAAAGAGACTAAATTAGTTTTTCTTTTGCGTGATTTATTCGTATGAAAATATAAACTAGTACTGCTTTTTGTCTAATTTTAGCTGTATTATTTTTCAATTAGCATATTTTTGTTAGGTGTTGGTCAGTGTAACAATTAAATCATATTTTCGATTAATTTAGCGTTTGAAGCAAGAAGAGGCAGCTAGGGCAGCTGAACGAGCAGCAAGTGAGGAAAGGAGACGTGTTGAAAATGAGCGTTTGCGCAAAGAAAAGGACCAATTAAAGTCTGAAGCCAAACGCGAACGACGTCAATTGCGCAATTTGCTAGTGGATCAGTACAATTATTTTATTTCAAATGGCAACAATGGTTTGGAATTGGGTACTGAGAAAGCTCGCGTTTTGGAAGATATGGATTTGTTGTGCCAACGTTTGGCCAATGCGCAGTAGGTGGACATTTTTCGTAGAAAAACATTCAGCATTATTGATTATTATTATAATTATTATAAACGTCACAACGTAGAACTAATTTTGTATAAGATGTAATGTTGATACGTTGAATAACATTTTAAATAATATCTTAAAAAGTAAAGTAAAATGTATGAATATCAGATTATGCAAATAATTAATGGAATTATTCTAATTTTACATGTTGCTCAAGTCTGCTAACCTTATGCTCTAATCTCCTTTATTTCTGAACTAAACTGTGCAACCGCTCTAGCAGAGTTTTGTCGCTCTACAATGAATTGATTATTTAATTTGGTGGAAAATACTGTTTTATAAAATATATTGTAATGAGCTATTTTTTCTTGTATTAATTTTATTACTATTGCTTTCGTGTCATCAGACTTCATGATTTAAATGGACAATTGGAGAGGGCTGATTCGTTATCAAATGCACGTCAACTGTTTTTTGCCGAAGTACGTTTGAAAATTTTTCTAATGTCTAATGTATTACTACTTTATTCCATTGTCATTTTTTAAGACACCAAATGTTTTGTTTGCGATTTTGACCTACGTTTTCATCCTACTTTAAATACGTTTTTTTTTTTGATAAATCTATTTATGCAGGAATTGTAAATTGTCAGTTCATTATAAGAACTTTAATATTTTTGCGATACTGGTTAGTTTTTATGGATGTTTAGTTTAACAGATGGTTTACTCCATATTTTTTTCAACATTATGTAGCAGTTATAGCTTCAACTAGAACATTTTTTCAAAGGAATACATTTGAATTTATGGGTAACATGCAGACTGGGTTTTGCTTATCTGTTTATCCCAATTCTATTTGTAGGAAGTTTTGATAAATGTACAATTTAATTTATAGAATAGGTGTGAACGTGTTTAAAAATATTGCTATAATAAATAATGATACTATAAATCTATATATTGCATTAAATAATCGGATGTTTATTAGAATAACGCTGAATTTACAGATTATTATTATTACAAAATCTTTTTGCTTCAAAAATAAGTATGGGGCAATAAGATGACAGTTACAAGAAAAACAACAACAAAGTCTCAATTCAAAACAAGTGGTTTTTAGCTAAGTTTTTTGTAGTCTACCAACCTTTCTTTTACTATCTCGAATAGTCTATTCCAGATAATATGTTTAAAATAAAATAAACAATGCACGACTTTTGTGGTAATTATGACGACGTTATTTAACCATTTTGTGCATCCAGACAGATACGGATTGGTTTCCCATTTTTTGATGAGAATGTTTTGGGGCTAAGCAGTTCTTTCTTGATGAAGAATAGTTCATGCAACTCGCACCGAGAACGAGTTTTTTGAATAGAAATTAAAAATTGCTTTATATTATAAGGTTGGTTTTTATCATGCAATTAAAAACTAATCAACTGTTGACACTTATTAAATTGTACTTGTTCACTGCACCTTTGAGCTATATTACATATTTTGTCTCTACAATGTAAGGTTGACAAAGTGAAGCAAGATTTGCAAGCTGCCGTGGCAATGCAGAATTGTCCAAGATTAAACAATCATTCGGAAACCACTTATAGCCAATTATCTATGAAATGGACCGACGAAATGACGAAAGTGCTGATTAAAGCCGTTAATTTGCTGCCGGCTGGTACACCCAAACGGTAATTTGCTATCTGTTTTTCTTTTCTTTTTTTCAAAATATGCTTATAGTGATATTATGTACGATGAAATGATGCTTGTGGTTGTCATCCTTTCTATTCTACACGGAAATGTTTAGAAAAGTGGCTTGCAACGGCAGCTACACGTGATCTAATCCGGTTCGTGATCTTTAAAACGTTTTGGGAGGTTCTATATAAGAAACTGTTGTGATATTTATGTATATTGCTGAATGACTAGCGTTTTGCTTTTTCGCGTTATATATAAGCACTATTTTAATGCACAATTAGAGATATAATTCCATTGTAGCCAGTCCCAAGTCCGGTTGAGAAAGGAAGAGGGTTTGAGCGCAAGGTTAGCAACTTGATGTCTGTTAAAAACATATTGCTAAAGAAACACAAGGGGGAACGGCAAAAAAATGAAAGAAGCATGATTCCGATGACGGGATTCGGCGAAATCCGAATAAAATTTCATTTTTTGATATGCACGATTTGCAAAACCAAAAATGGAGTGTGCAATCCTATGGAATAATCTTGTTGCTTCATGCTCCTCAGAGCGAAAGAATTTTTGAATAAATGAAAATGAATTAGAGATATACAACTCCATAGTCTAATTAAATAATTAAATGTTGTTGAATTTGCTATAATTGAATCGTTGGTTTGCCGTCCTATTGCTTATTGAATTATTTTGGTTAGTGACGTGATAATCTCTTCATTATTTTCCATATTTACACGCCATATAAAACGATCGATTTTGATGGCTTGGTAAACGTAACAAACGTAGAAGAATAAAGAAGTTTTTTGGCTGGTAGATGGCATCCTTGTGACGTCTCTACTGTTCGCAAAGATTGACGAGACTGCCTGATTTTTTGTAAGGGTTATCTCCATTAGCTCAATGACTATATATCTTAAGATACCTTTTAAGTACCCTGAGTGTACGTTTGCATCCATCCGCCGAAGTGGTAGCCCAGTTTTCCGCTGTGCACTCGGTCCCTTCTGTTCTGAGTCTACATGCCTAGGGGCACCTAGTCCAGGATGCACCACGTGGCGGACGAACAGTCAGGAATATCACCATTATTGGAAATTAGGACTTCATAAGCATTACTCAAATCTTCAGGATCATTAACATCCGATAGACTACATTTGTTTTGTATTACACTTTGGAAACAAAGACTGTCATTACCTGTATTTATTTGTAGTCAATTATGATACATATGGGGAAAATATTTGCTTAATTATACGGTAAAGATTGTTAATTACTTTTGGTTTTACCGTTCTCGAAAAGAATTGTTTATTTAAGTGCTCCACGTTTATTGATTTTGAGGGGTATTGCTGTATTAGACCTCATTGGTATATTTAGTACACTTGTTTTTCTTGATAGGAATTGAAATACAATTTGATGGCATTGTTACAATTGTTATTATGTATCAGTTTAACTAAAGTATCATATATCATGCTTGTTTTTTATATTGACATGATTATGATAGTAGCTTTCAAGATGCGTTTTTAAAATAATTAATGAGGCACATTTATATCGGAGATAATAATTTATTTTTTGTAAAATGTACTATCAACTTACTTGAGGATGGTTTAATTTTTCGTTTTAGTTAATTGTAGACTGGTTTTAATCCATATTTCTTACATTATAAACATGCTGTTTAATCAGTGTTACAATTATTTAAATCATTCGTATTTGCTTAGTTGGGAGGCAATTGCTGCCTATTTAAATCAACACGTGAACAACGTTTCAGTTACCGGCAAGGACGTATTAAAGCACGCAAAGTCATTGAAGCAAGACGGTATGTTTTTTAATATTATAAAACGCAATTGTTACTTATTAGATCAAACCCTTTTCCTCGGAACAGTACGGGAAAATAAGATTGCTCCATTTCACTGTACACTAAATGTTGGTCATTTTTAGCCTACATATTAAAGATTGTATTTTCATTTGGGTTACACTGAATCCTGTTAGTGGAATTATGGCACTTTTTATGTTATAGTTTTATACAATGGTTTTATTTTGTTGTTTTATAACAATATTTTTTATAAAGGGTCAGTTTACTAACCCTATGCTCTAAATTTCCCCCCTAACTGGGATTTCTACCGGCGAAAATTGACAAATTTTAGCTCATCCTAACGAGTTTTATACACGTGGTTAAATGAACGTTGGCGTTTTGGTTTTATATCATTTGTGGGTTTGGGTTACTTGTTCAATCTGTTTTTCTTTTTTACTTTTAATATTGTTTAGATGCGTTATTTATTTTTTACAATAGGAATATTTAATTGGTTAACGTGTTTGACAGTGGTACAGCTCACAATAGCGTTTGTTTAGATTTGTTATATTTTGCATTGTTATGTCAGTTGCTGTCTAGTTTGGCAGTCCGATACTAGTAATTGTGAACCTAAACGCAGGCGAACAAAAGCCAGCGAAGTGCAGTGGCATTTTGAGCTTGTAGTCTGTGATAATTTTAGGTGGACTTTTTGATGTGCTACTTTTTCAATAATGTTTGAAAGGAATTGAGTTTTATGGCTTTTATTTTTTAAATATAAATTTAGGTTACATTGAATTGCTCTTATTGTAAATCTATTGTTTAGATTCTACATTGCGCAAAAATGTTAACTTACAAGCTTTTGATTCATTTACAAGTACAATTAAAGAATCTGGTGCAGTCAAGAATGTTACAATAACGAATCAGATTGAAGGTGCGTAATTTTTATTATGTTTTTCAATTCATTGTTCACTTTAACCGACAAGGTGCGATTTTACATTCGCAAGAATACTGTTTATTAGCGAAGAAATTTTGACGTTTGTTATGCTTATCACGCCATCAGATTTAATCATTTAATATGCTATGCATATACAACTGTCACAACAATTACCGCAAAAAGTGTTTATTTAACTAAAACATCTCTAGCAACTACATAGCGTACAAGAGAGACGTCACTTTAATTATAAAATATACAATACTATGTAATTGAAAAAAACTATTATATATACATATATATTATAAGTAATAAAAATTGTATAAAATATCAACTGGTGCAAAATCAAAAATGGAGTAAAATGATTAACATGATTTATAACGTCAATAATTAATAAAAAACAGATTACATGAAATTTGTTTAGTTAGCAACCGGGAGTAAATGTTTTTGAAAACTGGACCTGCACAAACACTTTGTTTTTGTAGCCAAATAGTTTGTTCCGAATTATTGTTTCATAAGCGAAGTATACGGAACGCCAATAACAAAGATGTCTTTCACTCCTTAGTTTACAAAAGGCTAATCTATCATCCTTTTGTTTTTTAGTACTAAATGATTTAACCTTTGGCGATTGAAGCGTTAAACCAGATTCAATTGCTCTGTTTCTGATTATGGAATACGTAAAATTGTTTAAACTATTTCTTTTAGTTTTTGAAATAGGTTTATTATATATTTTTTAATTTTATAACAATTTTCTGATCATCTGTAGTGCTTGTTACACGTTTGCTTCCAAAGTTATCGTAATTTTTCGGTTTTTGACCATTAATAATCCGATAGATTGTTGAAAGGTTAACTCTATAAATTCACTAATTTTTTGGTAAAAATTCTTTATTTTTTAATTCTTTGATAACACGATATTCATTTTTGGTAAGATGAAAACATGTTTTACCACTATTGTCCATTTCCCAAACAACGCAAACAGAAAGCAAAATAAGCGATTGAGCGGAATCTCAAGGTTAAACCTAAATAATAAATAATTTAATTTGTTTTAAAATATTTGTTTAAAATCATTTAAACGTTCTTTCCATTATTTTTAATTTACATAGATTGAAATAATTACATGTTTATTTTGATAATTATTATGACATCACAATCAGGTCTGATTTGAATGTGCGTTTAACATCAATTTTAAGGATTAGTTATTGTTTATTTTTAATGAAATTAAGCACACGAAATAATAATAGGTTTATTATTGTAAAAAATTATATAACTTCAACTTATTATCCACGTTTATATAAAAGTAACTTTTAAAAAATGCTATTTTGGCCGACTCATCGTTTTTAAATATATTTATATATATTTAAATATATTTCTAAGTATATACAAAGGAGCTATTAAGTATTTGACATTATTTTTAATTCTTAATATTTATTTTTACAAACCAACAATCAAACATAACACATTAATTTAGATTTGATACTCTTATACGTTTTGCGTTAATTTTTGAAATGGTGGTATAGAAATAATGAACGAGTGAAAACATGCAAATCAATTTTTACTTATTGGACATGCTAGTATAGTTAAACAAGGGGCGGCGCTGAGTGCAGTTGGTGAGATTGAGCTTTTTTTTCACTCGTCTGACAACTGAGGTACTTGTGTTAGTAGGAAGAAATTGCAATTTTAACAAAGTGGCCTTGACTAAATTGTTGGTATTGTAACTTTACACTTTACCGGTACCAAAATAGTGAAGCTTAAACCCAAAATTGATTGCGCAAATCTATATTGAATTAAATTACAGGGTTATTCGGGCATATCACCCAACCGTCCGGTTCATTCAAAAGTGTAATTACTGAATTAGGCCACTATAGTGAACAGGGAAATCTGATTGGTTCATTTAAAAAAAAACCAATAAATGCATATTGTCTGTTTTACAGCGGAGGCTAATCGTCCTTGGACAATTGTCGAACAAAAATCTCTGGAACAGGCGCTGAAAATGTATCCAGCCCAGTTCAAGCCGCCTACAGGGAGTACCGACGACAGATGGCAACTGATTGCCAACGTCGTTGGCACACGGACACGTCGTGAATGTATGCTTAGGTATAAAGAGTTGTCTGAACAAGTACGTTTGGGTTTTTTCGTTTCACGCATTTGATCGCTTATTGTGTTGTTGATTCAAACGTATTCGGTTGTTTATTTCTTAAATGTGTGACAACATTTCGATGAGGACCCACATCTAGTGCCGGTCATGGAATTTAAACCTATATTCATCCAGCTGTGGGTCTTTGGCACTTTAACAACCTTTGGTGTTGCGGTATAAATTTGAACGTTTTAAATAGCGTTTGGCTGGGAAAATAAATGGAAAAATTAAACGGTTTATTGTTTCAAGTGTAGGGATGCACTGTTTGTACTTGTGTATTTTTCATTTGTATCTGTCTATGCAAAATTGTATTGGTAGAGTTGGTAGTGAACTAAACTAAAAACGGAGTGGGTGTAGGTTCGAGTTCTACTACCGGCGCTTAATGGTGACCCTCGCTTTGACTTTTTTATATGCTGAAAAATGTTTTTTTTTGTAAAACATGTAAGCAGTAAAAATCGTATTTTATTTTGTTAAATAAGACATTACGTTTAACTCAAAATGGTTGTTGGTTTTTAGGTGATGATTTTTATTTGCTTCAATATTTAATATAACATTAAAATATTTTTTTGATTTTTACTGCTTTAAATGTCTTTTGGGATGGTCTAGCGGTACAGCGCTTGACGTGGATCTGGGTGGACATGGGTTCGGATTCCTTCACCGGCGCTAAATGCAGGCTCGCATTTGGCTTCACTAAAATGTTTCTCGTAAAGCATTCAAAGTGGCAAAAAAAGTCAATAAAATAACAGTAGTGGATGTAGGCCCGCATTTAGTGCCAATGGTGGGGATTGAACCCATGCACACCCAGGTCCGAACCGAGCGCTGTATCGCTAGACCGCTTCAGTACACATGGATTTGAAATAAGCAACTAATGTTTAATTTTTTATTTCAAATTTTTCATATATTTTTTTATCCTTTAGCACATGTTAAACTTATGAAATATGAAATTTAAAAATGGTTAATGTAATAGTTTTAAGTTTTCATAATTAATTTTTTAAATTTAGGTTCGTGCAAAAAAAGCAGCTTTGGATGCTGTCCAAAAACCTAACAATCTGCCGACATCGAACTCAAGAGTTAAGAATACCAAATAAACTTTCAAGATTGTTTTTTTTATAAAAAATATGTATAGACGTATACTATATATATATATATATATATATATATATATATATATATATATATATGCAGATCATTTTTTTATTTATAAATATATCTGGAAATAATTATTGTGTCTTTAATTTTGAATAGGATATTTTGTAGTTATAAAAAAATACATATACATGTTTAGTAATGAATAATTATTAGCTATTATTTTGCCTAATTCTTTAAATATTTGTAGTTAGATAATTAAATGGATTGATATTTATTATTTGAAAATATGCCTTTTGTTTATCAATTTTGAACACATACTTTATTATGAGACTATAGTACTGTTGTATATTATATCTAAATATAGTAGATCCTTTCATATTATTATTTCTTATACTCCTTGATAAACTCCATTTGGAAAGAAGAGAAAATCCCAGAAGCATGGACAGGAGCTATTATAAACCCAATCCATAAGAAAGGAGACACTACGGACCCCGTTAATTATAGAGGAATCAGCTTACTTTGCGGGGCTTCAAAATTTGTGACAAATATTATCTTACACAGGATCCGTGGTGAACGGGAGTGTTGAACACGAGCCAACCAGGCTGGATTTCGTCCTGGGATGGAATGCGTCGATTAAATCCATGCTGTTCGTAGAATGTTAGAACTTCGTTCCCGATACCAACAGCCTACATATTGTGCATTTATAAATTATTCAGTCGCCTTTGATTCTGTTGATCGCAACCTGCTGTGGAATCTTCTCATTACCAAAGAAATTCATGCCAAAATTGTTAACATTATTAAATCGTTATACACGTCGTCAAACGCAGTAATACGGAATGGTGATTCTTTAACAGATGCAATCTACATAAATTCAGGTGTTCGCCAAGAATGTGTTTTAGCACCCACAATCTTCAATTTTGCAGTTGATGACATCTTTGATGAAGTGTCTCGGTCATTTGAGGGCTGTATAACTCATGATGGTCGCAAGATAGCGGATCTTCAATATGCAGACGATGCGGTTCTTATGGCAGAAACCTAAAAGATTTGCAAAATGCGGTTGAACTTACTCAAAAAGCCTCGGAGAAATATGGTTTATATCTTAATACTAAAAAACTGTGGTTTTAGCTAACGTCCCCTTTAAAATCCAATGGTAGCCCACTCCCTGTGGTTGATGAATTTACTTACGTAGGCTCGGTCATAGATAGTAAAGGATTCAGAGATTCGGCATCGTATTCGCCTCTCTGCTGCAGCCTTTGGGCGTTTAAGTAAACCTTTATGGAACAAAAGTAATATTTCTATTAAAACCAAGATTAGAATATATAAGAGTGCAGTGCGTTCCATTCTTATTTATGCATGCGAAACTTGGACTCTCACCCAAGTGGATACGCAAAAGCTTGTTCTTTTTGAGCAAAGCTGTTTAAGATCTATATGGTTTCGCTCGTTGTCCTCTATTGAACGCACTCATTCAATAACTAGTAAAATATTTCGACCATTCCCAGATATTTGTAATTCTCCTAACATTTATTGACCATGTACCTCTGGCACAGTTAAAGAAAGACAATTAAAATGGATTGGTCATGTTTTACGTAGATCGTCCACTCATCCAGCCAGAATAGCTATGGAAGCCCATCCATTACCCGGATGGAAAATAAGGTCAGGCGGTCAACGGAAAATTTGGACAGACATTGTAGCATGCGAACTTACTCCTTTTATTTATGCTAAGCCCCCTCCAAATAAATTATTTAAATGGGCGTCCGTTTGTTTACCCTATGCAACTAACAGAGATCATTGGAGGAGTTTAACTCGGGATGTAATTAACATTTAATGTCAACACACCTCGAGTGTCGTTCTTTGAGGGGGATGTTTATCCCCGATGATGATATGATTATTTTTATTAGTATACTACTACTTATTTAGTAAGTACTATGATAAATTAAATATATAAATACTGATTCTGGACTATACACTCATCTCTATTGATGATTGTGTAAGTATAAATTTCATTTTCAAGGTAAATTTAGACTTTTACAACAAAAGCGAAATATTTCAGCATTTATGTATTATGTAGGAGTAGCATAGTAATAAAGCCAGAATGAGAATTATATTGAATACGGAGGAAATATTGATAATCTGGGCATTCCATATTTAGCAAGATACTGAAACCAAAACGGAATAAAAATTATAATTTAAATCTTAGAATTTTTTATTACTGTCAGTTATATTTGGTAGAACGTAATTACATTTAGTATTTTCACTTTTTGTTACTTGATTTTAAATTTTACTAACAGTTTATTGGTTTTTAAAAATTTTTTTATACAATTATTATGAGACTTCTATAACCACATTAAAAATACTAATGTAACTGTTGTTTGTTGTAATTTTGTTTTTCTTACGTTAATTGTGTAAAAATATGTTTATTCCATTGTACTAAATGTACCTTCGTTAAAGTAATCTAAGTTTATATTAACGATAAATACAAAATTGGTGTACTCGGGTTTTTGCGATTTAGGCATTTATAAACAGGGCGTCAACTCTGTTTAAATTTTTGTGGCCATTATAAATTTAAAATTTTCTTTATATATATATATATATATGTGTGTGTGTGTGTGTACAATATTTTTATTTTCAGAAAAATTTCGCCAATTGTTAATTGGCTCAAAAGCTTTTAAATTAATCACAAGTTTTAAATTTAATTTCATTGGATAAATGAATAAGGTTATTGATTAGATTAAATTAAAATTGTGTGAAATATAGTATATAAAGTGTATATATATAAAGATTATCTTTTGGAAATCATTAAAGGTTTGCACATGTTTGATAAATAATGTCGGATAAAGAAAGTACTCCGCCTGAAAACACAGCTCCAGTTCCTCAATATCCACCTCCATCTTATGATTCTTTAAATATTCCCACCTCAAATCAAATGCAATGTAAGTATGCATACAGAATTTTATTATTTATTTACTACAAAAAAGGAATAGAAAAATGTAGTGTAAGAATGTGCAATTCATTATATTTAAATTACACGTGTAAATGAATAATATACACTAAATTATTGAGAAAATTATTAATATTCTTATTACAAAATGTGTGAAAATAAAGTTTTGTTTTTTCAGCTTTTACATTTTACATGGGTAAAATAAATTTAAATTAAGTAACTTGTCATCTAAAACAACCAGATTTAATTTCACTTATGACAAGTATTGATGTCTTTTAAAAGTATTGAAAAACGACAAAATTAGGTTTATTGATTTAAAGAACTAAAAATATTTTACATATAAAAAAATATTTTGAGCAATTATACAAAACTAATGTTGGTTGTTTTTCACAATTCAAATTCTTAATAAAAATAAATGTTCGGTTTAATTCAAGCTTTTAACAATTTTCATTTTGATAAGTATTTTTAGTTTATTTAATGGTACAAACACCGTAAAATTGTTGGTAATGGTATTTTAAAAACACTGTGGTTTTACGCAATATGAATGTGACCGGTTGTTGCACATATTTACTGACAACAATTTTCACTGCACTATTTAAGGTATAATAAATAATTACAGTAATGAAATATTAAAAAATCTAATAATAGAATAAAATTTGTAAAAAATTGAATTAAACTAAGAAATATTATATTAAACTATAGCAATAAGCTTACAACTTCCTCAAGTTTGTTATCAATCGTAAGTACATGTGCAAAAATATGGAATATTCTTTTTTATTATTAACATAAAATAACAAAATATTGATTAATAATTTTAACCTGCGTATAGCTCACAAACGCTCTACTTCAATACAAATGATTTTCTACTACTGGTGTTAGAGGATTGTTGAAGATATTTTATGGAAGTCAGTACAACGTTTTATTAAATATTAATTTATTTGTAGTAAAATGCTTTATATTATAATTCGACATTAATTAAATCTAAAACTTCTGTGTTTTGCTAAAATTGTGTTTGTATGATTTCGAACGGAAATAAATACAAACTGTAACTATGATATGTATAGACATTATAACAATTACCGCAAAAAGTGATTATTTAACTAAAACAGTTTTAGCAACTACAAAACGTACAAGAGAAACGTCACTTTAATTATAAAATATACAAAACTGTTTATTAATTAAAAAGCTACAATTATATATACATATATACTGTAACTTTGATATGTAGTTAAAAGATAAATATATTTGTTTAATTTATAATGAAATAAACACTTGACATTTAATCACTCATATATACGGGTTGTATCAATTCAAATAAATCGTTAACTTTTTAATCATAATCAAATTATACCTACTATTTATTATTAAAAAAACAATTTTAAGTGCGATATACAAGTGAGTTTTTTATTGATAATTTTATTTAATGACAAACAAAACAAAAAATCAATTTTTTAGTATTTTTAATGACACTTTACGTGTGTTATATTTTGTCAATAATGACAGAACGTTGAAATGTTTCATTACAATAATCAATAAAAGTATGAATGGTCAAACTGTTCATATTATGGTCCGTTATAATTTAGACTGACGTGTTCAAATTGATAAAAGTGACTTTTTAAAATTATTTTTAAGGTCAATTGTAATCTAGATATTTCTAACCGGCATCAACATGTTTAAAATACACATTTATTTTTAGCATATTAAGTGGAAAGTATGCATCTACACATGTACACCTTTAAACAACATCACAACAACGATAATGTTAAAATGTACCTTATTTAATCGATTAACGAGAATATTTGGAAATGCAATAATTTGCTATAGTAATAAAATGTAAGTAGCTTTCGTTTTTTTAATTTAGTAACGATAATTGGATGGCTAAGTAAATTTTGTTTTTGTAAAAAAGTCAAATTCGTTACATTAGAAATTTAATTTAATAAACAATTCCAAACAAATTTCCAAAATTGATAACGATATGGATAATTGCAACATTATAATAAAATAGGATAATTGAGTGTCAGAACATTACCGTGGTAGTCTATGGAATTGAATCTCATTTGTGGAACAATTCCAATAACGATGTCAACACGTAAAAATGGAATTTGTAACGTTACTTTACGGTCTTGTGGTTATAATCTTTTTAAATTTTCAAATAACATTTAGGACTGAAAAATTATTTAAATATTTTGAGCATTTTTCTGTATACAAACTTTTTTCTGGTTAATCCGTAGCCTGTATTGTAAAAAGGATATTGAACTATTACTAATAAGCAATAGAAAAATCGATTTTTAAAATATACTAGGGAAATGGAAAATGTAGATTTGACAGTTAATTTCTTGCACGACTGCATTACTGCTAAATTTTTGAAATTTATTTTTATAGTGACAATTGTATTTACAAACATAAATTGTTATTGCTGTGCTTTAAACTTACTTTTTTTTTAAAGTAAATATTGCACATCTATTAGAAATTATCTATTATGATTTTATGACTAAATACTAAAAGATAAGACAAACAGGATTTGAACAAATACAAATCAAATTAATAACTGAACCGGGGTAGTTTAGCGGTACTGCGCTCGAACCGAACCTGAGTGGGCATGGGTTTGATTCTCACCGCCGGCACCAAATGCAGGATCACGTTCGGATTTGGTAAAATATACACAGTCGAAAGATGTTTCTTGTAAAACATTCAAATTACCAAATTTAAATTATATATATATATATATATATATATATACTTAAAGATTGTTTAGAAATTTTTGCAAGCACTTATCAAAAGTTTTCATTAACTATGTTAAGTATTAAACTTTGGGTCATGTGATTTTTTCTGTAAATATTTATACTAAAATAATGAAAATTTTATAACCTGAGATTAATTAATAAAAAAAAACCAAATTTTAAAAAATACATTAAAATGTTTAACAAATCACAATGTAAAATAATTAAAGATTCTGATATTGTGTAAAGTTAGCATTTTTTACTGTACCAAAGTAAAAAGTATAATCCTTTTTTAAAACGATGTTTTATAATGTGAAAGAAAATTATTTATTTAACAAATTGTTTACAATTGTTTATTATGAATATATATATATATATATATATATATATATATATATATACATGCGTATATACATGCGTGATTAATATTATTATTGATTATTTTTATTTATTTTATATTATTGATTATTATTATTATTATTATTATTATTATTATTATTTGTTGAAAGAAATCAATAAAAGTAAAAGAAAGCAAATAATAATCTTTTATGTTACTATTTTTTAAATAAAAAGGGCAACGTAATTAATTAAATGTTTTTTAAATTGTACAAAAACGTTTATCGTTACATTAACAACTACATTTTTAAAATAAAAATTAATTTCTTTTTAAGTAAACACAATAAAAATTTTTATTTTTTTAAAGAAGTAAAAATGTAAATAATAAAATTTTTACCTAAAATTCTTTAGATTTTTTAAGAATAAAAATATTAAATACAAACATTTTAAATTGTCATTTTGCAGTTAGATAACTCCTGTTTTATCTACTTTAATAGTATATAGCTTTTATAAAGTGGAATGAATTTTAAATATACCAATTTTATTGCAAAATTATGTTTGTATAAAACTAATTTATACCAAATTGTCAAAAATATATTTAACATGCAGTGTTATCCATGATTTGGTAATAGTTTATTGTGCAATTCATAATTTTATTATTATTATTATTGTTTGAATACTGTAAGAAAACCATTTTTCAGCAGTTTAGTAAAGCCAAACGAGGGTCTGTATTTACTGCCGATAGTGGTGTGTTTAACGTTGTACTTCTAGATCACTCCGGCTGCCTTGTATAAAATAATTAAACCTTTAACAAAAGATACACATTTATATACTTGATAATGTTAATGTCTGAGTTATCATAAAATTTATTATTTATTTATTTACAAAACTCTTTTGCTTTAAAAATAAGCATGGGGCAATAAGATAACAATTACAGCAAAAATTAACATCAAAGTCTCGTAATTCAAAGAGAACATGAGACAAATTTATAATAATATAATATTAAAACCAAATTGTTAAATATTCAAAAAAATTATTTTTGCTAATGTAACTCGTTTTTTATCATGTAATACTGAATTTGTTTGTAATTTGTAATTGTAATATTCTCAAAACTGATTGCTTCTGATAGTCAATCAAATGTAACACAAATAAGTTAAAAGGACAGTAAATATTTAAATAAAAACAAAATATTGTAATAGTGGTAGCATTTGATATATAATAATACGTTACTTATTTTTATTATTCTTTTATTTTTTTTAATTTCTGGTTTACCACCTATTCAGTATTACAATTTTCACCAACAAAAACGCATACTATGTTAATTCTGTTCGACTGTTCATATATTGTAGTAAATATATTGATTAAAATATTTTCAGTTTAAAAATACCTTTTAATTGTATATATAAAAATGCGTTATGCATTAATTTATTTTTAAAATTATTAATTTTTTTGTTAGAACATTTTCTAAAAGGTGATTACTTGTAATTTATTTGTTTATGTTTGAAGATTTTAAAAGTGTACCATTATTTAAACTAATCAATCACTCATAACTCCTAATTGGTTAAGTTGAAATTTTACATATTATTACTCTTACTAAAGCGCGTATATTACATATGCATACATATTGAAATATATATACACTAATATACATAAAGTAAGTATACTATATATATATATATATATATATATATATATATATATATATATATATATATATATATATATATACTAGATAATTATTCACCACAAATAGATCAATCGAATCCAGAAGAAACGTTTCAGTCGGAATTTACTGCATCGTCATTTAGTGATAAAAAGATGAGACAAGGGTTTATTCGCAAAGTAAGTAGTTAGTAGATCTTTTTGTAATTAAAAAGAATTTTGTGTAATCAAAAGCTTAAATGTCTAGTGTTACATAAGTTTTATACAATATTGAGTAGTTGTAGCGATGTGTATTTTTTATGACAATATTAATTTATAAAAACATGAACAAATCAAAATTATAAATTAGTTAGTCAGATTCTAATGTACGATAGAAGGCACTTGCTTTAAGTTCTTTTTCTCACATTTCAATTAATTAATTGATTTTAAATTAAAAGTTGGTATATTTAACATATTAGTAACGCTGGTGTTTGTGTTTTGCATTTATTATAATATTATAATACAGAACCCTTTTGTTTTAAAAGTAAGCATAGAGCAATAAGACAACAATTACAGCAAAACAACAACAACAACAAAGTCTTGTTGTCATTGAAGGTTCTGTAAATCAAAGATTGATCTTCCTTTCGGCTTTTACTCAACATTGTTATCTGTGTAACTCTGTCATCCAGATACGTGCGATCACTTCTTTGCAGTTGTTTACCGGAATGGTTTCCTTTTATTGTTTCCGTAACAATATAATTTTTTTACAGATGCTAGGTTGCTAACCATGCCCTCAAACCCTCCTTTTTTATCTGGACTTGGGACAGGCTAGACTGAAGTATTTCTGATCCAAACAAGGCGGAGTTGTTATGCCTTAGCATTGTTGAATTAAGTTATTAACGCCTCAGACAATCAAAACCTAAGTCAAAACGATAAGTAATCACAAAACACATTTTTTAATGTTTTTAAACTTTATAATATTTTGTCATTGTTACATATACATAATGATTAGATTATGAGTATTAATAAAATTGTTATTGATTAATAATATTTACTAAATTAATTTAAGCAAACGGTTATACAGAAAATTTGTTTTAAAAACTTATTATTTGTTTATTTATTTAAAAACATTTTGAAATTAATTTTTACCCTTTTTATATTGAAAACAATATTTTATTAAATATCTACACGTTTAATTTACTAAATACTTGCAAAAATAATATTGATTTAATATATACATATATACAACTCCTAAAGTAATTAGTGTTAAAAACGTAGTTATTAAACTAAAACATTTGTAGCAATCACATAACATACAATAAAGACGTCACTTTAATTATAAAACGTACAAAATTATCTGATAATAAAAATATAAGTATAATTTTATAGATATATATATATATATTGTAACTAATAAAAAACTTACATTAAACATTAACTGACTCATAATCCAAAATTGAGTAAAATAACCAACATAAAATATAAAGTCAAGTATTTTTAAAAATGCAAAACATATCTAATTTTTAGGGTTAATAAATTGTTTTATGTATAATTTACTACAAAATATTAAATAATAAATGAGATGACTCGTGTTTGTAATCACTTGACCTATGTGTTTTGGTATACTTTTGGTTAAAATGCTAATATAGTTTTATGTAATCTAAATTTTAACAAAATAATTGTTTTAGACAAATATTTTTTGCTGTAAATGTGTTTATACATGTTAAGTTTTATTACATTTTAGCTTAAAAATGTTATTATATTTTATTATAAAAATATCACTGCTTAAATTGATTAATATAATTTTCTTTATAAGGGTTATTTAATACTTTTTATAAAAACAACATAATATTTGTCGCATAAATATATTTTTTCAAACTTTAAATTTTTAAATTTGTATAAAATGTTTTATACACAGTAACTTATTTTAATATGTAATTAATCCATTTTTTAAGTCAACATTTTATTAGCTACAATTTATTATACAAAAAATAATAAAATAAATAACATTAATGTTAGAACTATTAAAAGGCGATTTTCAAAAATATAATTATTTTTATTTTAGCAGATGTTATGGATAAATTAAGTTCTTTATCTAAACAAAATAAATTTAAATACAATTGCAATTAATTTTGTAAAGTTACAATACAATTGTAACCCTGGCATAAATAAAATACATTTTGGCTTAAAAAATATTAATATAACTTACTAGAAAAAGCGCACTGTTCAAATTGGTTAATATAATTCTTTACATAAGGGTTATTTAATACTTTTTATAAAACCATTTTAATATTTGTTACTTATATATATGTATATATTTTCAATTGTAAAATTTTAAGTTTATACAAAGTTGTTTATACATAGCAACTTATTTTATTATCCAACATATTAATCATTTTAAGTCAGTGTCTTATTAGCTACAATTAAAAGTAATTAGTATTAAAACAATTTTGTTTTTTTATTACAAAATATAGTTTTCGTGTTTTTATTTTATAATAAAAAATTAACTAAACTTTCTTTGATAAAGAAGATATAACATATTATGTTTTCTGCTTCTAAGTAGCAAATAACTAAATTTGTGTTAATTATATTTTATAATTTAACAAAATAATGTATTTTATTATTTTAAAGTTAAATAATAATTTTTTAACAAATAAAATTACATTTTTAATATCTTTAAGGAAAATACCTAAAATATTACTAAAACCATTATAATTTTTAGATCGTTTTAACAAGATATACTGTATTTCTAATTTTAACTCGTATGCAAATATTAATTTTTAATTTAAATTTAACAACAAATCAATATTTAAAGTAAAAACCGAAGTAAAATTTTTAAAGCAACATTACACAAAAAATTGGTTTTCTTATTATTTCAAATTTTTGGTTACTATAGTAACTTTTGAGTACAAACCATACTTTAAAAATTACCTATTTAATATTAAAATTTTAAGCAAATAATTAATTAATTAATTTTTAATACAAATTAATGTTTTTTAATTTTAATTTTTTTTATGAGGTAATAATAACATAAATTTTGTGTTACAGAAACATAAACTTAAGCTATTAAAATGCATTTTTGAATAATTATTTTTAGTACGTTAATTAAACATTCATTAATTGTTATTAAAAAAGTGTTAATTGTGTTTAGTTATTCCATTTATATAGGCGTTGTTTTTAAAATATACTTTTTTGGCCAACTCGGCAATTTTAAACAAATATTATTTTAAATTCTTATTAATTATATTTATAGAAAAAATACTAAAAGATAATAGATTATTTACTTTAATTTTTTTGTTGAATTTTTAACACTAATTTATTCAAGAGGTATATATATATATATTCAAAAGATATAGTTTTGTTTTAAAATAATGAAAAGTTTAGTAAGGATTGCTTGAAATAAAATGCTTAAATGCTCCGTAGTTAGTTACTAAGTTGAGTTTAATTACGAGTTTTGTCAATAAATGAATGAATGAATTAGTGCCAAAGTTCAAGTTTTTGTATAAATTTGTTTTTAATTAAATATGTTATTTAATAGATAATAATAAAATATTATTTTTTATTATAAATTTTAAATAATATATATATATATATATATATATGTTTATTTAAAATAATAGGTTTACTTTACATTATCAATGCAATTATTGTTTACATTTGGCATTGTGTGCATTTTTATTTTCGTGTAAGTGAAAAGTAATCTATCAAATGTTCATATAGAAATCCTGTAAAATTGTGGATTAGAAAATATTCGTGGTCGTATTACATTGCCTAGTTAGTAACATTTAGTAACGATGATTTGTAGTGCAATATTTATCGTAACTTACATTATTTTGGGTTGTTTTGTAAATGTTCGACGAAGATTTCCACTCAATTACATTTCATTGGCTATATTTGTAAGTAAATAATTAATTTTTGTAATATTGTTTTAGTTTTTTCTTAAAACAAATTGGGCATGTAATATATGACATTTGTGTTCAACAATGTGTACAATAATTATTATTAATTTTAAATAGGGATTCTTTATTATTTCCGTAACGTTCTATTGTTTCATATTATTTTTACTGAATTAATGTTATATATTAAAATTGTAATTTTTAAAAGAATGTATTAAATCGAAATATTTTTTTAAATAAATTTAATTAATTAAATTTTAATGCATTGTACAATT
Source organism: Cardicola forsteri (assembly GCA_025895645.1). Taxonomy (NCBI): domain Eukaryota; kingdom Metazoa; phylum Platyhelminthes; class Trematoda; order Strigeidida; family Aporocotylidae; genus Cardicola; species Cardicola forsteri. The sequence goes on along the minus strand of JAKXYG010000534.1, from coordinate 612,075 downwards.
TAATTTCAAACGTTAATTTAACCTGTTATTTTCAAAAGAAAAATGCACTTAACTACCATTTGCTTAGCTTTAATAAGCCCAAAATGTGATTAAAACAAAAATTATTAAATATATTGTTTACTACTTACGAGTATACACGATTTACTTATTTAAACGTTTATACTAATTAATATTAATTAGCCTATCAAATCTGTGTGCAATATTTATAATAATGTATTGCTAAAACATAAAACATTTTTTTCAAGTTAAACAATTTTAACAACACAAAAAGTTTAAGTATTCAAGAAAAATTACTATTTTTCAAAGATTATTCTTAATAAAATACTTTGTATTTAAAATGTTCAAACATCAAACAAAATTTATAGAAAATTCCTTTTTAAACAATTATCAAACATAAATCTACTAAAATGCAATTCTAATAAGATGTCAAAGTTTTATAATAATAATAATAATAATAATAATAATAATAATAATAATAATAATAATAATAATTTACAATTTTAGACAATTGCATTATCTTATATGGCCGGTACAATATCTGCTTTTCATAGTACAAACAGTGTCATTGCTGCCATTGGTTTATGTTTTGTTTTATGCCTGGGTATTACACTGTTTGCAACGCAAACAAAGTATGATTTTACGACATGTTCCGGATTGTTATTGGTTTTGTCAATCGTCGTGTTTTTTACTGGATTAATTTGCTTAGTATTGCATTTTGCTTTTCAATCAAAAGTAATATATATATATATATATATATATATATATATAAAATGGTTATTGGCTTAGATACTTCAGTAAAAGTAGCTTTTAGCACTATGGTCAATGTGGTATTATATTTAACATAATAATTATTTTTAGGTGGCTTAATATTTAATAGCTAAAATTTACAATTACGTTGTAATTAGCTTATAATATTATTTATAACTAAAATGTTTAACCTTTTAATAAGTAGAAAAACTATTAGTTTATTTTTACACCATAATTTAAAATTATCTTTAAATCATTTGCCTACATGTAACCTTGTTATGATCCCAATATCGTTCTCTTTTATAAACGACCTGCTTATCAACCGAACTGTTTAAATAGTAATCGTTTAAATAATATAATATAATTTACAAATTAATATTATTTGCTTTATCAAATAGTTAAAATATAAACTTTTTCATTTACTAAGGTACTGCTGAGCTTCAACCTTTGTCTTTTTCCAATATTAAAAAAAATATTTTATTATTATTCTTGTTTATTTGAAATTTTATTTAAATAAATTTTTTTAAGTATGTGGAAATTTTGGCATAATTCTAGACATCATTGTGCTTTTAAAGATCAATTAATACGTTTTGATGTTTTTATCTTAGGGATTATGTAACTATTTTGTTTTTATCTTATGATTGTTTGCAATAATTTCAATATAATGCTATATAATTTGATGGATTTATGAAACGTTTTCCATAACTATGCTAATGAACACTTTTTTAATTTTATTTTGTTATTGCAATTATTGTATAATTGTAATTTTTGTTGGTTTCTAACATTCTTCATTTATGCCAAAGTATAACTTAGTTTTCTATCCATGATATCGAATGTACTTCTATTAAAATATTTAAAGTAAATGTAATGACAATAGTAATAATAGTAATAATAATAATAAACAAATGCCCGCTTGAGCGTTTGTGGGGACGTGCCTAATCAGTTATGGGTTTAGGGATTTAGTTATCTCTGTATTTATGCTATATTTATGCCATAATTGTTTTTTTTTTAACATAAATTGCTTTGCTAAGCAAGCAACATTTGTAAAATATAATGCGTAATATAACAAGAAAAGGTAAACATTAGTTAACTTATGTGACACCAAATTATATAGTAAAAAATGTACTATTTTAGAATTTTAAAAAAGTTTGTAATAAATTTTGTTTCAATTCTTTATTTGTGAAAATTGAATTTTTGTTGTTGTAATTCTACTTCGTTTTAGTTTTTAAATTACAAACATTAATTAATAATACACGTTAGTTTAACAATTTTATATAAATAATACTATCATTTGTTTCGGTTGGAAATTGATTAATTAAAATGATTCAACTAAATTAAATTTATTAATTGTTTTCTTAAAACAAACATATTATATTGCTATTATATAAAAAAAAGAAAAATTTACGTTTTTAAAAGATAAAAATATTAAATAGGATTTAGTAAATTTGTGTAAATAATCCTATTTTTTATTTTTTATTTTATTGTTAATATTCTACAATTATTTTTTACAAACTACAATTAAATTTAACTTCAAGAAAATTTTAATTTAAAAACAAAGCTTTTGTACAAAATAATGATTAGAAATTATTTTAATTGCAATTTTGTAATTTTATACCAATAGTTGATGTTTAAATATCGAATAAATAAATATCAGGAATGTAATAATTATTGATGTAAACTTGAAATCGGCACTCTGTTATATCGTAGCCACATATTGATTACGATAAACTTTGCCATGATTATGTGAGCTATAATCTTTAAGTGAGAATACGTAATAATGTTTTGTGATGTTATTTTAGTATGTAAAAACTCATGATACAAAATTATTTTCTATAGCTTGACAAGAAATAGATGAGGTTAGAAAAAGTTTTTAAAGAAACAGTTTTTTCTTGAATGTGGTTAACGTAATAGTATGATAAATATTATGCCGCACGAACCTAATTACAAGTCTGATCACATAAATATATAATAAAAGAATAATAATAATAATTTGAAGTGCGAATAACTACTTTAAATTATTAAAAAAAATTGTTAACAGTTAATTTAACTTAAAATTAGAAAACAAATTTATTAGAATATCAACAAAACTTTTATTTGTTTACACTTTTTGTTGTAATATAGATTTTGCAATATGTATACGGAGGAGTAGTTTGTTTGTTGTTTGGTTTCGTAAGTTACATCAATTTTTAAATGTGTAATTTTGAATTTAGCAATTTTTATTGCACATATAAACCGTTTTATTTTAACTCTGCATATATTTACTTACTGTAAGCTAATTTTAATTTATATATAAAAAGAGAGAGGAAGTTTTAGGTAGAAATTGAATAAAATAATTGTATCAATGTAAATATTTTTTTATTATTAAAATTACTATAATACTTTACAGATAAATTATTTATAGTGAATAATTTTTTATAATAATGTTTTTTGTACTTATTAATAAACAATTATTTATTTGAATATAAATTAGTTAAGTTAAAAAATATACACGTTCAATTCAATTTTAGTATTTAGTGTACGATACTCAACAGGTAGTTGGCGGACGGAAATTTGATTTATCACAAGAAGAATACATATTTGGTGCAATGCAACTCTATGTTGATGTGGTCTACATATTTTTAGCTTTACTCAACTTTGCCGACTGAAATCAACGTACCGATCGGATATGCAAATTCGATCTATTAAATAAAACATTGATTATTAAAAAAATATAATTAATATAGTTACAAAAAAATTGATAAAGTAATTCACATTGTACACATAGAAGTTATAGAATATGTTGGTTTACAATGGTTCATGTTAAAAATGCAAGTACTATTACAATTACATTATATATAATTATTTAATTCACTTGTAAATTTATAATTTATAATTTGTTATATATTTTATTTTTACGTTTCTATCTATTTTGATCGTTATGTATGCAAATGTTTTTTGTTAAAATGTAATTATTTAAACAACGATTTAAAAACTTTATAAATTACATAATATGTATATAATATACATAATATAATATAGTATATATATATATATATATATATATATATAATATATATTTGTTTCTATTAATTCTAATAATTCTAATAAATGTAAATGTAACCATTTTAAAGTAATGCTAGTAAAACTTATTTAAATTGCTTGCACTTTAAATTTTTTACAGTAAGCAGTTCATTTTATCAGTATATATATAACTGTTGTTTCATTTAATAAAGCATTTTAATTTCATTAAATTATAATACACCCTATTGTCAAAATGGAATGTTTTTTTATATTTTGCATATAGTGCCTAGCAGATAAGTGGGCATGATATTAAAATCAGTAAAGTATTAATGGTTCACTTTTGTGACACTATTTAATTATATGAAACACATTTAGTTTGCATTAAAACATTATGAAAAAATTATCCTAGCAGTATAAGTAGAATATTTTATAAAAACTAATATATTATACCAATATCATTATAAATTTATCATCTAAATCAAAAACAAAAATATTGACATTAAAAAAAAAGACAAGCAAATTGACTGCTTTAAAATAATTTATATTATAAAATATGTACACATATATATAAATATATAATAAAAGCCATACATTTTTAACATTTCTAGTAATATTGATTGCTTTCTAAAATGTTCTCAAAGGGTTTAATATGAAGGTTTCTACATTTTTTAACTTAATACTATAAAACTTTGATTTTGCATTACATAATTAATTTTTAATGAAAAATTTGATTTCTTAGATCATATACATTATATTTTTAAGTGAATGCAAAAAATTACAATTATATTCAAGTTTGAGTTGACTGGAATCAATTACACAAATGTAACATTTATTTTAGTCAGAGATTTTACACTTTATATAGCTAAAATTTTATTAATTTTAAAAGTATAATAAAAATCATGTTATCTTTCCAAAAATGTGAACTAAAGCATTGTTTTTGTTAATTGTTCAATGATTTAGAGTATCACGTTGAAGTTTAGCTTTAAATATAAAAAGGAATAATTTACCAATTTTAGTGTTATCTTAAACAATTACAGGTTCATTTTATTTTAATAACTTTCTGTGCTTAATTTTATAATATCCTTTAAAAAATAATTTTAAAATAGTTTTTGCTACAATAATATCGAAAAAATAATTAAAATAAGGTCAAAATAGTAGTTGTTTAAGGTAAAATCTTCTATTTCACATTTAATGCTAAACCTCAACATGAATCGATCGAAAAAATAACAATTTTTTTCTACTTTTAAAATTAATGTATTTTTAAACGTATAATATATATATATATATATATATATATATATATATATATATATATATATATATATACAATAGGTCTGTCCCTAAAGAACATTTTACTTTTTTTAATTAAAAGTAATTAAATATTTAACGAGATAAATATTATGCAATAATTTAAAACCCTATTAATTGCATTGAATTAATTAATTATTACTTTTGTAAACAACAACTCCACCGTAACCAATACCAAGTCCAGTTAGACTAGAAGGATGGTTTAAGTAAAAGATTATCAACTTGCAAAATAATATTGAACATTTTATTAAATTACGGCAAAAAAGTAAAAACAGAATGATCCAAATAACGAGAATCGAGGAAATTTAAATAGAATTTCAATTTTCAATATGTACGATTTTCATGTATGATTTTCAAAGCGAAAAATTTTAAAAATAAATAAATAATAAACAATTATAGTAGCATTTTTAAAAATTAAAACAATTACGATTTTATGTACATTATAAACTATTTATTGGTACAAAAATTAATTTTCTATGTAAAAACAATTTTAAAAACGTTTTTTGATGTTTGTATTGATTAATTAAAAAAAAATCCAAATAATTATAAAATCGGGAAAAGATTTATGAAAGATTTACTAACATTATAAAATACAAAAATGTATCGAATATTTTTAGTAAACGAAAACAGTTTAATACGTTATGTAAGATTAGTTTTATATGTGTGGTCTGTAAACAGTAGACATTAGGCAGTGTATTTTAAACTTATGTGTAGTGTATATTTTTTGTCTATATTTTTATAGTTAAAAATATGCGTACCTATTTTTTCTTAAAAAAGTATGGAAAATTAAATATAAAAGTTCATAAAAATAAGCTGCAAATAGTAATCATTTCAGTAAAATTAAAGTTGTTTACATTATCAATAAATTATTTAATTCTGAAACAAGACATTTTATACCAAAGATTTTAGCAGCATATTTTTTTTCTTTTGAACAGATAAACGGCAAAGGTTTTGACTTATAAAAGAGTCAACACACACACATTTGCTACAAAACAGTTCAATTTTAATAAAACTGTAATCATAAAAATTTATTTAAAAAATAACATAGATGCCTTTAAAAATATTTTTAAGTAGGTCAATAGTGCATTTTGTTACTATAGCAAATTAACGAATTTAAACTTTGACGTTATCAGTAAAATACCAAACATAATTCTAAATAATATGATCATTTCCTGTAGCATTAGTTGTAAATTTAGACTACAATTCAATCGTTTAAAAACAAGCGTTTTCTGCACTGAACTATATGTTAATTAAAATTAGTGTATAAGATATTTACTTTTTTATTCTTTTACAAATCTAGAATGTATTTTTGATAAAAACAGCAAATTAAAACTGATGTTAAAGACAAATTTCAAAAAAACAAAAACAGTCTTATAAACTTAAAAAAAACATTATTGTATTGTTTAGAAACAAAACTTTAATTGTACGCATTGTATGTGAATAAAACTTGAAATTACGGGACTAAAATTTATAAGATGGATCAAACATTTTTATCTCTGGTGTCCTAGAAACATTGTAAAAAGTATTTAGTGTAAAAATTTATTTTAAACAAAAATGTAATGTAAGAACTTTGGTCGAATCCTACCATTACCGTACAAAAGACCACCAAGAACAGCTTTAGAATAAATAATTTAAAATAGTGATATAGGTTTTAAATTGAAAACAAATAACCGAAGGCAGTAATTTTTGCAAAAAGTACAATTATGCAGTAAATTATTTAAACAAAATCAATTGGTTGCTTTATATTATTATTATTATTATTATTATTATTATTATTATTATTATTATTACTAGTATATTAAGCTTTAATATATCACTAGAAATACATTCAGTTGGAAGAATTGGACAAACGAATGTTTTTTACTTTAACGTGTATACTCTTTAGATATGTACATTTGTATATTTAAATTAAAAATAGAATGATTTTGTGTAAAACGTTTTTACCTATATGGGTTTAAATCTCAGCATTAAATGTAGGCTCACGTTCAGCTTTTATAAAAAGGTTCACGTAAAAATAAATATATAAAAAATTTAATAACAACAGTTTAAACTAAATAAATAAAAAAGCAAATTACAGTACGTTTTCTAAAAAGTAAAATCTTATCATGCATTTATATATTACTTCAAAAAAAATATGTTAAACGCTAACAAGAATTTAATTTGAATTTAGAATATTTTATTACAAATCTATTTAGGGACAGCAAATATATTTTTATATTATATTTTTTACTGGTTAATTTCAAATTTTACTGTGACCTTGATTTACACAAACCAATTAAATTGGGGTATATATTTTGAATTATTTCATCCTTCATCATTGATTAAATTTATTGCATGCTAAATGGTCGTAACAAATATCATGTGATTATATATATATAAACAGTTATATTAGTAAATGCTATTTGTTCCCTATATCAAATTGTTAAATGCTTGTGTGTGTTTTTAAAACTATATGCTTTGTATATGCAAGTTAAAAAAGATAGAGTGAATTATTACAAAAACGAATTTTATTTAGCCAGATTGTTTCATTTAGCTTATTAAAAAAGATCAAAAGATTGTTATTTATTTTATTTAAAAAACTTGTAGTAGAATAAATACTTAATTAATTAGAAATAGAAAAGTTGTTTTACTTGTTTTAAAATTTTCAAATTCTAATTATTTTGAATTGCATTCAACGTTAATAGGACTGTAATGGGTAAGTATATATTTTTCTTTTTAAAAGTTATGTAACATTTTATCACTTAAAAATTCAACTTTCATTATACGTTATTTAAATTAATTAATATAAACTAACAATTGTATTTTATTATTTACATTTTTTTTATTGATTTTATTTTTGTGTCAAAAATAAATTTATTATTAAAAAAATCCATCAAAAATGCTTATAAATTTAATTTTTTATTTTTATATTACAAATGTTACCAATTAGGTTTTTTACCATTAATTTATTTTAAAATTAAATAATTCACATTTAAAACAAACCTTTGCATTGGTAAAAAGTTTTATTTATTAATTTAAACAAACTGATTTTTTATAATGATTATATTGTACCAAGTATTATAGTGGTAAAGATAGACGTGAACTTATGTAGGTATTGGTTTGATTCCCACCATCGACACTAAAAGCAAACCCTTGTTTAGTTTTTCTAAGATATTCACATCCTGGAAAATGTTTCTCGTAAAGCAATTACGCAATAATAATAATTATTGTTATTATTGTAACAATAATAATAACATTATTATTAGTAGTAGTAATTAGTTTAAAAAATAAACATGTATACAGTAAACCATGTGCTTTACAATTTTCTATTAAGATGTTCGATATTAATTCATTAACTATTTTTACTTACAATGTAATCTAAAACTTTTCTTTTTATTTAAAGAAATATTACTAATAATAATAGCTTAATAATATTCAATTTTTATTTAGTTTAACAAAATGTTACAACCACAATCATTTTGAATAATATTTTTATTTAATTTTTAAAAGTTAATTAAACGTCTCATAAAATTATAATTTACTTAATAAATTATACTTGAATAATCTAATTTATAATAATATAATTAAATTAAAATCTATGTGAATAACAAATACTTTTCTATAATTAAATTTAATATAATAAGTTTTGTAATTGAAATGTTTTTAAATATTTTTATATAAATTATATATATAATACGATAGCTTTTATTTCTATAAATAAACAAAAATTAATTAAGTAATAATATACAATATTTTAAAATTAATATAATTAAATAAAATAATAAATACAATGGATAATTTTTAAGTGCAACAATATAAACAAGATTAATGTTTTATTATTAAAAATCAAATAATTAACTTACTCAAGTTTGAATATAATTATTTATATATAATTTTGTAAACATTTAGTATGCATTTAAAAATTATGGTCTATTAAAATAGTACAAAAATATATTTTTGCATATAATTAACATTACAAGTGCAAACACATTTTTAATACTTTATTTAAAATAATTATATTAAACTTTCAATTTTTATACTATCTAAAAAAATTAATTATTAAAATATTATTTATAATTAAAATTTCTAAAGACAGCATTTTTTTAAATGCAGCAAAATTTTTAGTATGTTTAAAAACATATTATCAGATAAATGCTAAATTTATTCAACTGGAATTATATATATATATATATATATATATATATATATATATATATATATATATATATATATATATATATATATATATATATATATATATATATATATAGTTTAACTTAATACTGTATAAATTAAATTTATGTTGAAATAATTAATTTAGGCCAATTTTTAAAAATATTTTTACTATTTTATTATTTATTTATGTCTAATTCTTTTGTTACTAACTAAATAGTTTATATATAATTTTCTAAAGCATATTTAAGGAAACATTAATCAAATGTTGGCTAATTATTTATTAGTTATTTTAATTTATTATTGAACTACGTATACAAAATACAAATTATATTTGTACTGCATAATATGCAGTTAATTTTTATAAAGAAATTTTGTCGTATGTTATATTATTATTTAAATAATATTAAAAATTTATTTATAAAGTTTATTTTGTTACTTCATATAATAATTAATAATGTTCTAAGTGGATCTCAGTGTAATATTAATAATAATAATAATTTATCTACAATGTGTGCGTGAGCGATAATTTTTAAAATTAATTTTAAAACAAAACAATTGTAACGTCTAGACCCCTTGAATAAATCTAAAAATATCTAATCTACATTAATTTGTTATCTCTTAATGCTTTTCAGCAAAAAATAATTTAAAGTATGTTTATACTCAGAAGTAACAGCAGTTACCAAAAGTTTGATATAATTTAAAAATAAATTTTTTATGCAATATTATCATAAAAACGTTGCTTCGGTTTTTACATCAAAATATTAACTTATATTTATATTTGAGTTAAAAAGTAATATTTGCATACAGATTAAAATTTAAAAAGCAGTATATCTTGTTAAAACGATTTAAAAATTACATTAATGTTTTTAATAATATTGTGGGTATTTTCTCAAACATATTAAAATCTTATTTTTTGTTTATTAAGAAAATGATTAATTAAATTAAAAACAATAAAATACATTATTTTGTTAAACACTAAAAAAAATTACACAAATTTAGTTATTTGCTATCTAGGAGCAGAAAATATAATATATTTTATCTAATCACATAAAGTTTAGTTACTTTTTTTATTTCAAAATAAAAACACTAAAATCATGTTTTGTAATAGTAAAATAAAATTGTTTTCAATACCAATTAGTACCTAATAAAACTCTCACTTAAAAGGATTAATATATTGAATAATAAAATAAGGTGCTGTGTATAATTATTTTTGTATAAACTTAACACTTACAACAGTATATATAAGCAACAAATATTAATTTGGTTTTATAAAAAGTGTTAAATAACCTTTATATAAAAACTTATATTAACCATTTTAAACACTAGTTTTTTCTAGTAAAATATATCAATATTTTTAAACTAAAATGTATTTTACTTTGCCAGTGTTACATTTGTTTATAAAAATAATTTGTATTGCAATTTCACAAAATTAATCGCAATTGTATTTAAATTTATTTTGTTTAGATAAAAAAATTAATTTATCCATAACACCTGCTAATATAAAAATAATTATATATTTGAAAATCGCCTTTTAATAGTTCTAACATTAATGTTATTTATTTTATTATTTTTTGCATAATAAATTGTAACTAATAAAATGTTGACTTAAAAAACGGATTAATTACATATTAAAATAAGTTACTGTGTATAAAACATTTTATAAAAATTTAAAAATTTAAAGTTTGAAAATATATACTTATGCGACAAATATTATGTTGTTTTCATAAAAAGTATTAAACAACTCTTATAAAAAAATATATTAATCAATTTAAGCAGTGATATTTTTATAATAAAATATAATAACATTTTTGAGTTAAAATGTAATTTACTTATCCCACGGTAACAATTGTTTATAGAAGCAATAATCTGTGTTACAATTATACAAAATTAATTGTAATTACATTTGAATTTATTTTGTTTATATAGAAAACTTAATTTAAACATAATACGAGCTAAAATAAAAATAATTATATTTTTGAAAATTGCCATTTAATATTAACTATATTCATTTTGTTTTTTGTATAATAAATCTTAACATGTATAAGCATTATTTGTTAAAACTTATATTAAATAAATATATATCAGCATTTTAATTAAGAGGAAACCAAAACACATAGGTCAAGTGATTACAAACACGAGTCATCTCATTTATTATTTAATATTTTGTAGTAAATTATACATAAAACAATTTATTAACCCTAAAAATTAGATATGTTTTGCATTTTTAAAAATACTTGACTTTATATTTTATGTTGGTAATTTTACTCAATCTTGGATATGAGTCAGTTAATGTTTAATGTAAGTTTTTTATTAGTTACAATATATATATATCTATAAAATTATACTTATATTTTTATTATCAGATAATTTTGTACGTTTTATAATTAAAGCGACTTCTGTGTTGCATGTTATCTAATTGCTACAAATGTTTTAGTTTAATAACTACATTTTAACAATAAGTAGTTTAGGAGTTGTAAATTGGTACACTATTTTGTATATGTTTTATAAATAAAGTTAAATTAATAAATAATTTTAAATGCGTATTTTTAAACATTAAATATTTTATTTTTAGACAGTTTTGAAATGTTGTCAAATAACTGAATATAAAATGTGAATTAAATTTAACGATATATTTATTATTATTATTATATAATATATAAAATCCTTTTGCTTTAAAAATAAGCATGGGTAATAAGACAACAATTACTGCAAAACAACAACAACAACAAAGTCTCGTTGGCATTGAAGATTCTGCAAATCGAAGATGAAACTTTCTTTCGGATTTAATTTAACCCTGTCATCTGTGTAAATTTGCCATCCAGATACGTGCGATCACTTCTTTGCCGTTGTTTGACAGAATGGCGT